>CM037094.1:55244203-55492844 GCA_020916435.1 Oxytropis ochrocephala
TCATAAGTGATTGCAAGACAACCCTTCAAACTCATGAGTCTTCAATCAAAACTCTGGAAAATCAGTTGGGACAGATAGCTTGACTCTCACTCAAAGCGAGAATGGATCTCTTCCTTCTACTCTTTGAAACACCATCATCATCGACCCCAATGGTAATAATGGGGTAAATGGGCGGTAAATGCAATTTCTTTAAGAAGTGGTGCTTGATATCATCTGAACCAACTATGCTGTGGAGGAAGAATTACGGGAGAAGCAAAAAGAAGTACGAGAGAAAGAGAAAAAGAAAGGGAAAAGAGGCAAGCACAAGTGGCGTGAAGGATACTCCGGACATTGTGGCGTCTAAGCCAGAGCGTTCTGACGTCTAATTTTGAACCAGGAATCAAGGCGTACTGAAGCTTGCACGAGTATCCTCCTCCACCATTCCCTCAAAAGATTGAAGAAGGCTCATGAAGACAAGCGGTTCGGCAAGTTCATGGAAATGTTAAAGCGATTACACATCAACCTTCCTTTGGTTGAAGCTTTACAACAAATGCCGAACTATGCCAAGTTCTTAAAAGACATTATCACCAAAAGGAGAAGGCTAGGGAGTTTGAAAGCTATTGCTTTAAGCTGAAGAATGTAGTTTAATTATGCAGAATAAACTTCCTAGAAAACTTAAGGATCCTGGCAGTTTCACTATACCATGCTCCATTGGAGATTTTTACATTGGAAAAGCTTTGTGTGACTTGGGAGCAAGTATCAACTTGATGCCCAAGTCCATTTATGATAAACTTGGTATAGGAACAACGGACCTACTTCTTTAAGCCTAACTTTGGTGATAAAAGTAGAGTTTATCACGAAGGCATATTAGAGGATGTTTTGATTAAAGTTGACAAATTTGTGTTTCGGTGGATTTTGTTATCTTAGATTTTGATGCGAGATAAAGAAGTCCCCATCATTACAGGAAGACCATTCTTAGCTCTTTGGAAGAACAATCATTGATGTGCGAGAAAGGAGAATTAATCATGAGAGTCAATGACCAAGAGGTCAAGTTCAAGCGTCCTCGATGCACTCAAAAATCGAGATCAAACACGAGAAGAGTGCTCGTATGTGGTTGCCATTGATCATATGGTTCAAAAACAATTCAACAAGGATAATGATCATTTGGAGAAAATTAGGCAACAATGAAATACAAGAATTATTGGCGAGAAGAAGTGGTTCCTACAGGCGTTGGGCGTGCATTTGCGAGCGTGTACCGCGTCGAGCCCCACACAAAGTCATGGACAAAGAGGTATGAATCTTTAGGGCAAGAGAGTCAAATCGAAGAAGAATGTGCCTTCCATTAAAGAGCCACCTACCTTGGAATTAAAGGTGTTACTGATCATTTAAAGTATGTCTTTTTAGGGGAAAATGATTCCTACCAGTGATCATTTCTTCCAAGCTCACCCGAAGCGGGAAAATGATCTCATTACTACTACTGAAGAGACATAAAAGGCAATTGGTTGGCAAATGGCGGACATCAAAGGTATCAGTCCACAATCTGTATGCATAGAATTGTCTTGGAGGAAAATGCCAAGAATAGTATTGAAGGGCAGAGGAGAGTGAACCCCATAATGAAGGAGGTAGTTAAAAAGAAATCATCAGTGGTTGGATGCGAGGAATCATTTACCTATTAGTGATAGCTCTTGGGTAAGCCCGATTCGGTGTGTGCCAAAGAAAGGAGGAATTACGGTGGTAACAAATGATAAGAATGAGTTAATTCCAACAAAAGGACGATGCAGTGGAGGATATGCATGGATTCTGAGAAAGTTAAACAAAGCAACTAAGAAGGATCATTTCCTCTTCCATTCATTGATCAAATGCTAGGCAGGCTCATGAGCAAGGACTTCTCTTGTTTCCTTGATGGTTATTGGGCTACAACGGATAGCTATAGCTTTGAAGATCAAGAAAAGACAACATTCACTTGCCCCTATGGTACCTTTGCTTTGAGAAGGATGCCATTTTGGGGGTGTGCAATGCTCTGCAACATTTCAAAGGTGCATGATGGCCTTATTTTACGATTTTATTGAAAATTCCATGGAAGTCTTTATGGGCGATTTCTCGATCTATGGAGATTCATACAAGGCATGCTGGATAATTTGGAAGGAGTTACGATAAGGTGTGAAGAAACCAACCTAGTACTCAATTGGGAAAAATGCCATTTCATGGTACAAGAAGGAATAGTCTTTGGGGCCTGAGAATATCAAAGAAAGGGTTAGAGGTGGATAGAGCAAAGATTGATGTTATTGACAATTGCCTCCACCAACAACTATCAAAGGAATCGAAGTTTCTTAGGACATGCATGGTTTCTGAGAAGATTTATCAAGGATTTCTCAAAAATTTCAAAACCCTTGTATGCATTATTACAGCGTGACAAGCGTCTTCAACTTTGATGAACAATGTCATGAGGCTTTCAACAAGTGAAGAGGCGCATTGGTATTTGCTCGGTCATAGTCACTCAGTTAGTCTAAACCATTTGAGTTGATGTGTGATGCAAGTGATTATGCTGTAGGAGCCGTATTGGGGCAAAGGTATGGAAAAATTTTTCATTCTATTTATTATGCCAGTAAAACCTTAGATGATGCCCAGTTAAATTATACTGTGACTGAAAAAGAGCTTTTGGCTGTTGTGTTTGCATTTGATAAGTTTAGATCTTACTTAGTGGGTGCGAAAGTTATTGTTTTTCTTGATCATTGACCATTAAGTACTTAATTTCAAAAAAAGATGCAAAGCCAAGGCTTATTAGATGGGTTCTCCTCCTCCAAGAATTTGACTTAGAAATTCGTGACAAAAAGGTGGAGAACCAAGTTGCTGATCATCTTTCTAGGCTTGAGAATGTTGATGCAGGTACAGGTGAAGAAGAAATAAAAGAAAAATTCTCTGATGAGAGACTATTGTCAGTAGCCTCAATAGTTGAAGAGCGTTACCACGTCTATGACACCTTCGTCAAGCGTCATAGCGTCGATACTCTGCACCATGGTATCTTGACATAGTTAACTTCCTTGTTAGCAAGATTGTGCTGTAGGATTCAACTATCACGAGAAGAAGAGGTTCTTCCACACCGTAAAGCAATATTTACAGGATGAACCATACTTGTACAAATTGTGTCGGATCGGTTTCAAAGAAGGTGTCTAGGCGAGGAAGAACAACTCCATGTCTTTGCAACAATGTCACTCGGCACCTTATGGTGGACATTTTGGAGAGTACGAAAGCATTTGCAAAGGTTCTACAATCGAGGCTACTCTCTTGCCAACACTATTCAAGGATGCACATGAGTTGGTGAGAAGATGTGACAAGTGCCAAAGAGCAGGAAATATATCAAACAAGCGGGGAGATGCCACTCACTTAACATTATGGAAGTTGAGTTGTTTGATGTATGGGAATGGATTTCATGGGACCATTTCCTATGTCTCATGGAAATCTATATATTACAGTATGGTATTTGTGGATTACGTATCAAAGTGGGTTGAAGCGGTGGCATTACCAAACAATGAAGCTAAATCGGTGAGCAAATTCACGAAAGAATATATTCACAAGGTTTGGTACTCCAAGAGCCATGTCGGTGATGAGGGCTCTCATTTACTGCAATAAGTTAATTGAGAACCTCTTGGCTAAGTATGGAGTGAAACAATTGCTCTGACTTATCACCCTTGAGCCGGTGGCGAGGCGAAATATCCAGCGAGAGAAATCAAAGAATCTTTGGAGAAGATGGTTGGTCCCAGCGAGAAAGGAGTGGTCGGTACACTTGGATGATGCACTTTGGGCTTACGGGATGACATACAAAACACCATTGGGCATGTCTCCTTACAAGCTAGTTTATGGTAAGGACTGTCATCTACCAATTGAACTCCAACACAAGGCTTACTTTGGGCATTAAAGCAATTAAACTTGGATCATACAAAAAATTTGGTGAGGCAAGGTTATTACAATTAAATGAGCTAGAAGAGTTTAGACACCATGCCTATGAAAGCTCGGCAATGTACAAGGAAAAGACAAAGAAGTGGCATGATAAAAGAATACAAAGGAGAGAGTGGCGGAAGGGCGGTGGTGTTGTTATTCAATTCAAGGCTAAAAAGTTGTTCCCGAGCAAGCTAAAATCAAGATGGTGAGTCCATTCAAATTAATGAAAATCTATCCTCATGGTCTTTGTGGACCTCTTTGATGAAAAGACAAACACCATGTTCAAGGTTAATGGCCAGCGTGTGAAGCAATATCATGGAGAGCATGTGGAAAGGGACAAGATCCAAATGTCCTTCAATAATTCTTGAATTAAAAGGGCAAAAGTCGGTGAAGACTCTTAAAGCAAGCGCTCTTGGGAGAAGCAACCCAATGATTTTTAGTTAACAAACAATTTTTGTGTCCTTTTTAATTTTTGTTTTGCGGGAATAACAATTAAAGTAAAGAAAAAGGCAAAAGGTGATAGGCGTCGTAGCGTCTCAATATGCACTAGGCGTGGAGCGCGTCACGGGCGATCGAGCGGGTTTAAATTAAGTCAAAGGCGTAAGTGATGGCGTGTCGAAATGATTTCCCTCTGCATCACGAGAGCGTGGTAGCCCGACCACGGCGTCATCTCCTTTCCCTACTTGTCTAATCAGCGGTTACTTTTCTCCATTACTCCACTCTACCATTTCTCGACTCCCATAACCAATTCCCCATAAAAATCCCACCATTCACCATTATCCCACCACTGCAACCTTTCTCTAATCCTCTCCCTCTGAAATCAAAATCTTCCCTCTCTTTCTCGGAAAACCTAAAATTTCCAAAACCCCATTCCTTTCCAAACCATTTTTGCGAAATCAAACATGACAAAAGTGAAGCAATCTGCTGCAAATCCTGCAGGAAAGGCAAGCATCTTGACCTAAGTTCATCTTCAGCCCCTATCCTGAAACACCTAACCAATCCAAGAAGAAAGCCCTACTTCTGAAAGGGGCTTTAGTCGAAAAGCCCGATCTGATTTTCATAGCAAGTGGCGGCGTTGGGGTGGCAAAAATTTGTGGTGCACGAGAAAAGAATACATTGCTACTTTGGTTCACGACTTCTGAGGGAATCGTCGAGAGGCTGAAGGAGAGCCGTCCATTGTTTCAAAGGTGTGAGGCGAGGAGGTAAAGTTTGGAGTAAGAGTGATCAACGATTATTTGGGTTGGGTTACTACGGAAGAAAGCGGTGGAGACCAAGCAAAAGACTTATGGGTGTTGAGATGGAAGCTATAAAGGAAAGGATTTGTGTAGAAGGTCTTTATGCGGGAGAAGAGTGGAGAGCATGGTAGTGAATTCAAAATCATGAAGAGGTACCTATGTGATGAAGCCAACACACTGGTTCCATTTCATAAGGCCTTTGCTTAATTCCTACCTCTCACACATCATGGGTAGACAAAGAGAGGCGTGATTGTGATTGATGCAATCATGTCGAGAGACAAGGTGGAGGTTGGAAAGTTAATCAGCAGTGAGCTCAACAAATGGAAGAGCAGGAAGGATGGGTATCTGTATTTCCCATGTATGATTACTAACTTGTGTATGGAGGCGGGAGTAGAGATTGAAGCCTCGAGCTAAGGGAGGAGCGACCTCGAGGCCCCTTTTCAACAAAATTCAAGCCTAGGGTGAAATCTGCTTTGGAGCTTCAAGTTACGTTGATCTTGTGAGGCGTTGCAACGTCGGAGGGGAGCGAGAACTCACTGGTCAAATTTGTCAAGGAACAATTTGAGTGGCAAAAGAAGGTGTTTGCCCAGTATCGAGGAAAGAAAGTGATTGAAGAGCTGTATTGCGAATTTGGATGCGGGAAGAAAATGATGAAGATGTTCCCTGTCTACAATCCAAAGAAAAGCGTGAAGAAAGAAAGGGCCAAGAGAGCAAGAAGCCCACCAAAAAGGCAAAGCCCGTGAAAAGAAACAAAAGAAGGTAAGTAGTGAAGAGGATTTTAATGCGATGATTTGGATGATATTTACGATGTTGATGCGGATGAATCAAGAAAAGTAAGCATGGAAGTGTCGGTGAGGAGGAAGAGGAGGAGAACCACGAGGAGAAAGGGAGTTCAAGTGAGAGGGTGGAAGTGAATCCTGACCAAATCAAGCAAACAAAGAGCCGACCCAAACAAAATCCAAACCACCATCCCCACAAGCCACACAACCACCACCTTCACGAAAAGAAACCTCCACCCATGACCAAAACACACCCGAAAACCCCACAATCAAAGCCCAAGATCAATCAACACCTGACCACCCCCACCTGACTGAGCACGAAAAGCAACCATCACCCCGAAAGTGCAAGAACCGGGCGTGGCGGCGTGCGAGCCAACAAACACGAGGAGCAACCCAAATGCCTGACCCGTTTCCCCACCCAAGAAAACCACGAGTGAAAAGTGCACTCACATACAATCCCTTTGGAAGGAAGAAAAGACAAGAGCTAGGCTCTTTGAGTCAAAACAAGCTCGAGGAGTGGAGATAAAGAGGAAGTTGCAACCCCCACAACAATAAGGCAAAAGTGCTGTGTGAAGAAAAGGTCAAGGTCTTTGCGGGGAGCACGCGCTCTGCTACTAGTGCGACATTTGTTGCTACTAGTGTTTACTGCGAAGCTCTTCCTACTATTCTTTGAAGAAGCGCCTCTGAGGCGTTACAGCGTCTGCAAAAAAAGAAGACGCGACCAAACTTGCGAAATGCAAATCACCGATGAGCGTGAAGCTGCGTTGGAAAAGGTAAAGCAACAAGCAATGGGAGGCCACTTTCGGAAGCTAGCGAGCACTGTTGAAGCAAGCTCGAGAATGCGATTCTTTGGTATTGGAGGATCATCATCGGGCGTGACAGCGTCTAAAGAGCAGGTGGAAAAAGCCCGGGTGATCCCCAGCGAACCAATGCATGTCAACCTGCTTGATTTGGCAATGAAGATGTGGGAGGAGGCTAAAGAGGATTCTTTGAAGCCTCGAAGTCTTTGCTGCTGCAAGTGTGGGTGCAACCTCAAAGAGAAGGAATCGATGAAACAACAACAACAACCACCACTTAGAGCAAGGAGGAGTAAAGGTGAAGAAAGAGAAGAAGGAAAAGAAGAAAGGAGAAGGTCAATCGGGAGTTCCCCACTAGAGCGAGGCGGAAGGCTTCAGTGCAGTCTTTGCAAGCAAGTAAGTCCCTCTTCAATTTCATCGATGTAGTAGTAGTTTTAATTTTTAGTTTTATTTTGTAGTGTTAGTAAGTATCATTTTAGGTCTATTTCATTAATCCCCCTTATGTTTTAAAAAAAAAAACAAACAAAACACACAGAAGTCATCTTTGTTTATCATTGAAGCGGTGGGGACACTTTGCTCGACTCTAAAGTGTGGGGAGAGTCTCAATGTTTTAAGTTCTGTCCCATGTTATACATAAAATCAAATGCAAAAGCAATTTACTGTTCTTACTCATCAAGCATGAAAATAATTCTCTTTGGGCTAAAAGATAGTAAAAATGTGTGTGTGAGTAGCCTATGCATAATTAGATGAAAAGAATTGATTCTTTGCTCCTACATAAGCTCTGTTTTAAGAAAGAATCTAGCTAGCTAGGGAATATTTTGTCTTTGAAGCTAGTTTTGGTGAACTATGGTGAGAATGAAACTTGATTAAAAACTTAGAATAGCGATGAGAAGCTAAGTTTGGGGGTGAATCAAGTCGTACTAAAAGTGGGTGCAAAGACTATAGGATGGTTAAGTCTTTGGTGTAGTGTGAGTGCAGCGTTTATGCGTCTACCCGTAGCGTTATAACGTCTGCCAGGTGTGTGTTGTGTAATGTGTTGGGCGTTACAACGTCTCACCCATAAAGCGTGGTAGCGTCTACTTCCAAAAATACCAAAAAGAGTGTGTTGATACAAATAAGTGGAAAATCCACATGTATGTGTGTTCCCTGTAATACCACTGAAACAAATCACGAGCACTCTTATAAAAAAATAAAAAAAAAAAGAAAAAAAGAAAACTCCAAAATGGAACAAATAAAGAGAGTTGCTCGATAAAGAGGGGTTCTGAGGCTTTTGCGTGTGTGAGTCGATAAATTAGTGCACTAACCTAGTCCTAGCACCCAATTAAGACCCTTTGTCATTCTTTAAATGAACCCCCATTTCTTATGTGAAAATGTTAGCCTATTCTTTGTTTTGAAAGATGTTTTACTGTCACCATTTGGGAACCACTCTTTCGTAAGCTAAAGTAGTTTCTGAACTAGTTAAAGGAAAATTAATCTGAGAGATCACACACTCACTTTGAGCCGTAATGAATCTGAAATTTAACTATGCATTGGTGCGTGAGTGTGTGGAGAATTAGCCCTCGAGAATGAATCTTTGATCTGCTTTGGTTTAGTAGAACATATCCTGCTAGTGTAGTTGATTTCATGTATATTACATTAGTTGAGTGTTTTAACTTGATTGCTTGAGGACAAGCAATGATTTAAGTTTGGGGTGTGATAACTCATATTTATATGAGTTATTTATAATCACTCAAGAATAAATCATGCAAGTTCTCTAGCAATACAAGGTTTATTTGAAGTAATTTTATGTTAGTTTCGTAATTCGAGTGGGTGAAAGGTTAATTGAATAAATCTGTGCATTTTGGCACCAAGAGGTGCCCTTGAGAAGCGTTTTGATGCTTTTTGGGCGTGTGCGGGAATTTTAGTCTTTGAGCGTTACCACGTCCTCACCACGTCTCTTGAAGTGCAAAGCGTGAGCAAGGGTGAAAGATCTCAATTTTGCGCGCTAAGCAATGATAGTCAAAGATATAAAGTCGGAAGATCTTTCTATTCCCATGGTGTGACGTGCAGAAACTCTAGTAAGCGAGCGATGTCGTGCGGAAGAGAAGAAAGCAGACTTGGTAGGTGGGCAAGTGACATCGACCACCACGTGAGCAAGGAGGCTATTTAATGAAGGCTCATTTTGCATCCTTGGACACGACTCATACACACGAAAACACCTTCATCCACTCACTCCGGTTCATCATCTACCTTCATCCACCGGAGAAGGCATTAAAGAAGATGCGGAAGCAGACTTACGCTTTGTTTTACTTTTACGAACTTTGTTTTATTTTACGCACACTCACTGCTTTGTGAGGCTCGGGCGTTATGCGTCTCTACAGCATGCATCTTTGAAGAGCTACTTAGGTGTATCTTTTGCACTTAGTTCCTTTTACGTAATGTATGGTATTTGGGTTACGAATCCTTATCATTGCAGTAAAGATGCTCGGCATGAGCTAAACACTTTGTAGTTGAGTTGTTGTTTTACTTATAATGAATTTCTAGTTAATGTTATAAAGTATTGGTGTTGCATGTTTTAAATCTTTGTGTGAAAATATTTCCAAACTTGTTTTGAGGTGGCCTCTTGAAATAGGTAGATTCATAGAAGTGCAGGACATGGTCTATGAAAAGAAATCAAAGATTTATATGAGCGAAAAGGTGCACTAAAGACATTTAGGCATTTTTATCTAAGTCTAGACATAGAGCGGATAATAGTTCATAGAACATAGGTGTGGGTGTTTAAAATACAGGAGTGGGCCTATTTAGAACCTAGACATAGGACCTCTTATACTTGAAACTCGGCGTTTTGTCTTTGAAAAGCATAGCTCTTTACAGTGACGTTCAAGCGTGGCCACGTCTATATACGAAATAACATTTGTGCGTTATAGCGTGTAAGCGTTATAACGTCGACTAGAAAGGATTTATTCTGCATGCAACAACTCAACTTACCTCTCATCCATAATCCTGACCAACATTTGTTCACTTGTTTTTATTACATCTCTAGCTTTAAAACCAACTCTTATTCTTTGATTTGTTACTTGATTCTCTTGTGTTTTTAAGACTTGAACTTTGAAAGTACAACCAATCCTCGTGGGAGCGATCTCTTACTTATATTCACTTTATTACTTATGCATGCGTGTATACTTGCACTATATTTGCGAATACCACACGAGCGCAACAAGTTTTTGGCGCCGTTGTTAGGGATTGTAGTAACTTTTATTGTTCAAAAAGTATTAGAACACAAGTTGAAAGAATTTTCTTGTGTTGTTTGTTGTTTACGTGTTTGAGCGGTAAGCGTTACAACGTATGCTTAGTTCCAACTTAAGCTTTAGTTCAAGTGAACCAAGGGTGAATCGAACTGAGTTTGATCCGAACACTGAAAGAACTTTTGGACAACTAAGGAGACAACAAAGGTTAAGAAGGAGGCAACAACAACAAAACAACAACACTGACCATGTGCGAGACATAAACTTTGGTTCTAGAGGTGGACATACACCAGAGAGGAGTCGGAGGACAAGGTCGTGGACCACAAACTCATACGAGAGACAATAGTTGTTGATGATGAACACTACCAAAGCGTGACAACTCATCAATGCGGGACCGCAAGATATGGTTAATGGCGAGGGGGCGGGCCGATGCGTGATTATGCGTGCTCAACCTTGCCCATTTACAAGCAGGCATTGCAAGACCAACCCTTCATGCGGTCACTTTGAGTTCAAGCCAATGATGTTCCAAATCTTTGCCAAGCTGCGGAGCCAATTCGGAGGTTTTCCTCAAGAAGATCCATATTCACACCTAAGGCAATTTACGGATGTGTGCAAACAACTTTATCATCCTGGAGTCTCGAGAGGATGCTTTTAGATTGAAGCTCTTCCCATACTCACTCAAGGATAAGGCTAAAAATTGGTTGAACTCTTTGGGCCGAATTCAATTCATACTTGGGATGAGCTAGCGAAAAGTTCCTTGCAAAGTATTTCCCTCCCAACAAGAATGCTAAGGCGAGAAATGATATCACTTCCTTCAAACAAAGGGAAGGGAATCACTATTTGAAGCTTGGGAAAGGTGGAAAGAATTGCGAGAATGTGCCCACACCATGGCATTCGTGGTGATCCAAATGGAGACTTTCTACAATGGTCTAGATCGACCCACTAGGTTGATACTTGATGCTTCATCGGTGGTGTCATTACGAACATGTCTTTTACGAGGCATGCAAGCTTATTGATGACATAGCCACCCATAACTCTCATTGGCCATCGATAGATTTACTCACGGAAAGAAGGCGGTGTCCATGAAATAAGTGAAGTATTTGCTCTTTCTGCTCAAGTGGCTACCTTGACCAACATGATCAAAACTTTGAGTACTTCAAGCGTGGCCACGTCGAGAAGCGGCTATTCATTGCAGTGATTGAACCTACCCACTCTGGTGGAGTAGTGTGTGTTTATTGTGAAGAAGGGCATGTGTATGAGAGTGTCCTTACAACCTCGATCTGTAAACTTTGTATCTCGGAACAAAGGAAATGGTCCCTATTCCAACTCTCTACAATTCAAAGCTGGAGAAATCATCCAAATTTGGTTGGAGAAACAACAATGCTTTGAATACCAACAATATTGCTCTGCAATACCTCCGGTTTCCTCCTCAACAACAACAACGAGGCGGTATATGCGAGAATAACAACAATAGCAACTTGGAGGCCATGATGAAAAACTTCATAAGTGATTGTAAGACAACCCTTCAAACTCATGAGTCTTCAATCAAAACTACGGAAAATCAGTTGGATGAGATAGATAAGCCACTCTCACTCGAAAAGCGAGAATGGATCTCTTCCTTCTACTACTGAAACACCATCATCATCGATCCAAATGGTAACAATGTGGTAAATGGGCGAGTAAATGCAATTTCTTTAAGAAGTGGTGCTGAATATCTGAACCAACTATGCTGTGGAGGAAGAATTACAGGAGAAGCAAAAAGAAGTACGAGAGAAAGAGAAAAAGAAAAGGAAAGAGGCAAGCACAATTGGCGTGAAGGATACTCCGGACATTGTGGCGTCTAAGCCGAGCGTTCTGACGTCTAATTTTGAACCGAGGAATCAAAGGCGTGCCTAGGCTTGTACACGAGTATCCTCCTCCACCATACCCTCAAAGATTGAAGAAGGCTCATGAAGATAAGCGGTTCGGCAAGTTCATGGAGATGTTAAGCGATTACACATCAACCTTCCTTTGGTTGAAGCATTCTGTGGATGCCAAATTATGCCAAGTTCTGAAGGACATCATCACCAAAAGAAGAAGGCTAGGGAGTTTGAAAGCTGTTGCTTTAAGCGAAGAATGTAGTTTAATTATGCGAGAATAAACTTCCTAGAAAACTCAAGGATCTGGCGGTTTCACTATACCATGCTCCATTGGAGATTTTTACATTGGAAAAGCTTTGTGTGACTTGGGAGCAATTATCAACTTGATGCCCAAGTCCATTTATGATAAACTTGGTATAGGAACAGCCGGACCTACTTCTTTAAGCCTAACTTTAGGTGATAAAAGTAGAGTTTATCACGAAGGCATATTAGAGGATGTTTTGATTAAAGTTGACAAGTTTGTGTTTCGAGTGGATTTTGTTATCTTAGATTTTGATGCGAGATAAAGAAGTCCCCATCATTGCAGGAAGACCATTCTTAGCTCTTTGGAAGAACAATCATTGATGTGCGAGAAAGGAGAATTAATCATGAGTCAATGACCAAGAGGTCAAGTTCAGCGTCCTCGATGCACTCAAATATCCGGATCCAAACACGGAGGAGTGCTCGTATGTGGTTGCCATTGATCATATGGTTCAAAAACAATTCAACAAGGATAATGATCATTTGGAGAAAATTACAGGCAACAATGAAATACAAGAATTATTGGCGAGAAGAAGTTGTTCCTACAGGCGTCGTAGCGTGCATTTGACGTGGCCACGTCTGAGCCCCCTACACCAAAGTCATGGACAAAGAGGTATGAATCTTTAGGGCAAGAGGAGTCAAATCTGAAGAAGAATGTGCCTTCCATTAAAGAGCCACCTACCTTGGAATTAAAGGTGTTACCTGATCATTTAAAGTATGTCTTTTTAGGGGAAAATGATTCTCTGCAGTGATCATTTCTTCCAAGCTCACCCAAGAGCGGGAAAATGATCTCGAAGAGACATAAAAGGCAATTGGTTGGCAAATGGCAGACATCAAAGGTATCAGTCCCACAATCTGTATGCATAGAATCGTCTTGGAGGAAAATGCCAAGAATAGTATTGAAGGACAGAGGAGACTGAACCCCATAATGAAGGAGGTGGTTAAGAAAGAAATCATCAAGTGGTTGGATGCAGGAATCATTTACCCTATTAGTGATAGCTCTGGGTAAGTCGATGCGAGTGTGTGCCAAAGAAAGGAGGAGTTACGGTGGTAACAAATGATAAGAATGAGTTAATTCCAACAAGGACGATGATATGCAGTGGAGGATATGCATGGATTCTGAGAAAGTTAAACAAAGCAACTAAGAAGGATCATTTCCCTCTTCCATTCATTGATCAAATGCTAGACAGGCTCGCAGGCAAGGACTTCTACTGTTTCCTTGATGGTTATTCAGGCTACAACCAGATAGCTATAGCACCTGAAGATCAAGAAAAGACAACATTCACTTGTCCCTATGGTACCTTTGCTTTCAGAAGGATGCCATTTGGTGTGCAATGCTCTGCAACATTTCAAAGGTGCATGATGGCCTTATTTTACGATTTTATTGAAAATTCCATGGAGAGTCTTTATGGGCGATTTCTCGATCTATTGAGATTCATACAAGGCATGCTGGATAATTTGGAAGGAGTTACGATAAGGTGTGAAGAAACCAACCTAGTACTCAATTGGGAAAAATGTCATTTCATGGTACAAGAAGGAATAGTGATGGGGCACGAGAATATCAAAGAAAGGGTTAGAGGTGGATAGAGCAAAGATTGATGTTATTGACAATTTTGCCTCCACCAACAACTATCAAAGGAGTCGAAGTTTCTTAGGACATGCGGGGTTTCTGAGAAGATTTATCAAGGATTTCTCAAAAATTTCAAAACCCTTGTATGCATTATTGCAAGCGTGACAACGTCTTCAACTTTGATGAACAATGTCATGAGGCTTTCAACAAGCTGAAGATCGCCTTGGTATTTGCTCGATCATAGTCACTCAGTTAGTCCAAACCATTTGAGTTGATGTGTGATGCAAGTGATTATCTTTGTAGGAGTTTGTATTGGGGCAAAGGTATGGAAATTTTTTCATTCTATTTATTATGCGATAAAACCTTAGATGATGCCCAATTAAATTATCTTGTGATTGAAAAAGAGCTTTTGGGTGTTGTGTTTGCATTTGATAAGTTTAGATCTTACTTAGTGGGTGCGAAAGTTATTGTTTTTCTTGATCATTCAGCCATTAAGTACTTAATTCAAAAAAAGATGCAAAGCCAAGGCTTATTAGATGGGTTCTCCTCCTCCAAGAATTTGACTTAGAAATTCGTGACAAAAAGGGGTGGAGAACCAAATTTGTGATCATCTTTCTAGGCTTGAGAATGTTGATGCAGTGCGGTGAAGAAGAAATAAAAGAAAAATTCACGATGAGAGACTATTGTCGGTAGCCTCGATAGTTGAAGGCGTTACCACGTCTATGACACCTTCGTCAAGCGTCATAAGCGTCGATACTACTACACCATGGTATCTTGACATAGTTAACTTCCTTGTTAGCAAGATTGTGCTGTAGGATTCAACTATCAACGAAGAAGAGGTTCTTCCACACCATAAAGCAATATTTACAGGATGAACCATACTTGTACAAATTGTGTCGGATCGGTTACTAAGAAGGTGTCTAGGCGAGGAAGAACAACTCCATGTCTTTGCAACAATGTCACTCGGCACCTTATGGTGGACATTTTGGAGAGTACGGAGCATTTGCAAAGGTTCTACAATCAGGCTACTCTTGCCAACACTATTCAAGGATGCACATGAGTTGGTGAGAAGATGTGACAAGTGATAAAGAGCAGGAAATATATCAAACAAGCGGGAGATGCCACTCACAAACATTATGGAAGTTGAGTTGTTTGATGTATGGGAATGGATTTCATGGGACCATTTCCTATGTCTCATGGAAATCTATATATTACAGTAATTTGTGGATTACGTATCAAAGTGGGTTGAAGCGGTGGCATTACCAAACAATGAAGCTAAATCGGTGAGCAAATTCACGAAAAAGAATATATTCACAAGGTTTGGTACTCCAAGAGCCATGTCGGTGATGAGGGCTCTCATTTCTGCAATAAGTTAATTGAGAACCTCTTGGCTAAGTATGGAGTGAAACACGAGAATTGCTACTGACTTATCACCCCCGAACCGGTGGCGGCGAGAAATATCCAACGGAGAAATCAAAAGAATCTTTGGAGAAGATGGTTGGTCCCAGCGAGAAAGGAGTGGTCGGTACACTTGGATGATGCACTTTGGGCTTACACGGAATGACGTACAAAACACCATTGGGCATGTCTCCTTACAAGCTAGTTTATGGTAAGGCACATCTACCAATTGAACTCCAACACAAGGCTTCTTGGGCATTAAAGCAACTAAACTTGGATCATACAAAATTTTGGTGAGGCAAGGTTATTACAATTAAATGAGCTAGAAGAGTTTAGACACCATGCCTATGAAAGCTCAGCAATGTACAAGGAAAAGACAAAGAAGTGGCACGATAAAAGAATACAAAGAAGAGAGCTGGCAGAAGGACAGCTGGTGTTATTATTCAATTCAAGGCTAAAGCTGTTCCTAGGCAAGCTAAAGTCAAGATGGTCAGGTCCATTCAAATTAATGAAAATCTATCCTCATGGTCTTTGTGGACCTCTTTGATGAAAAGACAAACACCATGTTCAAGGTTAATGGCCAACGTGTGAAGCAATATCATGGAGAGCATGTGGAAAGGGACAAGATCCAAATGTCCTTCAATAATTCTTGAATTAAAAGGGCAAAAGTGCGGTGAAGACTCTTAAAGCAAAGCGCTCTTGGGAGGCAACCCAATGATTTTTAGTTAACAAACAATTTTTGTGTCCTTTTTAATTTTTGTTTTGCGGGAATAACAATTAAAGTAAAGAAAAGGCAAAAGGTGATAGGCGTCGTAGCGTCTCGATATGCACTAGGCGTGGGCGCGTCACGGGCCGATCGAGCGGGTTTAAATTAAGTCAAAGGCGTAAGTAATGGCGTGTCGAAATGATTTCCCTCTGCATCACGAGCGTGGTAGCGACCACGGCGTCATCTCCTTTCCCTACTTGTCTAATCAGCGGTTACTTTTCTCCATTACTCCACTCTACCATTTCTCGACTCCCCATAACCAATTCCCCATAAAAATCCCACCATTCACCATTATCCCACCACTGCAACCTTTCTCTAATCCTCTCCTCTGAAATCAAAATCTTCCCTCTCTTTCTCAGAAAACCTAAAATTTCCAAAAACCCCATTCCTTTCCAAACCATTTTTGCGAAATCAAACATGACAAAAGTGAAGCAATCGCTACCAAATCCTGCAGGAAAGGCAAGCATCTTGACCTAAGTTCATCTTCAGCCCCTATCACTGAAACACCTAACCAATCCAAGAAGAAAGCCCTACTTCACGAAAGGGGCTTTAGTCAAGAAAGCCCCAATCTGATTTTTCATAGCCAGTAGTAGCGTTGGGGTGGCAAAAATTTGTGGTGTGCAGAAATGAATACATTGCTACTTTGGTTCACGACTTCTACAAAGGGAATCGTTGAGAGGCTGAAGGAGAGCCGTCCATTGTTTCAAAGGTGTGAGGCGAGGAGGTAAAGTTTGGAGTAAGAGTGATCAACGATTATTTCGGGTTGGGTTACTACGGAAAGGCGGTGGAGACCAAGCAAAAGACTTATGGGCTGGCTGAGATGGAAGCTATAAAGGAAAGGATTTGTGTAGAAGGTCTTTATGCAGGGAGAGGAGTGGAGAGCACGGTAGTGAATTCAAAATCATGAAGAGGTACCTATGTGATGAAGCCAACACACTGGTTCCATTTCATAAGGCCTTTGCTTAATTCCTACCTCTCACACATCATGGGTAGACAAAGAGCGACTGATTGTGATTGATGCAATCATGTCAAGAGACAAGGTGGAGGTTGGAAAGTTAATCAACCGTGAGCTCAACAAATGGAAGAACAGGAAAGATGGGTATCTGTATTTCCCATGTATGATTCTTGACTTGTGTATGGAGGCGGGAGTAGAGATTGAAGCCTCGAGCTAAGGGAGCGACCTCAAGGCCCCTTTTCAACAAAATTCAAGCCTAGGGTGAAATCTGCTGGAGCTTCAAGTTCTGTTGATCTTGTGAGACGTTGCAACGTCTGGAGGAGAAAGCAGAACTCCTGGTCAAATTTGTCAAGGAACAATTTGAGTGGCAAAAGAAGGTGTTTGCCCAGTATCCAAGGAAAGAAAGTGATTGAAGAGCACTGTATTGCGGTGGATGCGGGAAGAAAATGATGAAGATGTTCCCACATCTACAATCCAAAGAAGAGTAGTGAAGAAAGAAAGGGCCAAGAGAGCAAGAAGCCCACCAAAAGGCAAAGCCCGAGTAAAGAAACAAAAGAAGGTAAGTAGTGAAGAGGATTTTAATTCGATGATTTGGATGATATTTACGATGTTGATGCGGATGAATCAAGAAAAGTAAGCATGGAAATGTCGGTGAGGAGGAAGAGGAGGAGAACCACGAGGAAAAAGGGAGTTCAAGTGAGAGGGTGGAAGTGAATCCCAAGCAAATCAAGCAAACAAAGAGCCGGCCCAAACAAAATCCAAACCACCATCCCCACAAGCCACACAACCACCACCTTCACCAAAAGAAACCTCCACCCATGACCAAAACACACCCAAAACCCCACAATCAAAGCCCAAGATCAATCAACACCACAACCACCCCACCCCAACACTGAGCACGAAAAGCAACCATCACCCCGAGAAAGTGCAAGAACCCGGGCGTGGCGGCGTGCGAGCCAACAAAAACAGGAAGCAACCCAAATGCCCAACCCATTTCCCCACCCAAGAAAACCACGAGTGAAAAGTGCACTCACATACAATCCCTTTGGAAGGAAGAAAAGACAAGAGCTATTTCTTGAGTCAAAACAAGCTCGAGGAGTGGAGATAAAGAGGAAGTTGCAACCCCAACAACAATAAGGCAAAATTTGCTGTGAAGAGAAAAGGTCAAGGTCTTTGCAGGAAACACACTCTTTGCTACTAGTGCGGCATTTGTTGCTACTAGTGTTTTCTGCAGAAGCTCTTCCTACTATTCTTTGAAGAAGCGCCTACGAGGCGTTACAGCGTCTGCTTTGAAAAACGCGCAGCCAAACTTGCGAAATGCAAATCACCAATGAGCGTGAAGCTGCGTTGGAAAAGGTAAAGCAACAAGCAATGGAGGAGGCCACTCGGAAGCTAGCGAGCACTGTTGAAGCAAGCTCGAGTACGATTCTTTGGTATTGGAGGATCATCATCGGGCGTGGCAGCGTCTAAAGAGCAGGTGGAAAAAGCCCGGGTGATCCCCAACGAACCAATGCATGTCAACCCTCTTTGATTTGGCAATGAAGATGTGGGAGGAGGCTAAAAGAGGATTCTTTGAAGCCTCGAAGTCTTTCTTTGCTACAAGTGTGGGTGCAAGCTCAAAAGAGAAGGAATCGATGAAACAACAACAACAACCACCCACCGAGCAAGGAGGAGTAAAGGTGAAGAAAGAGAAGAAGGAAAAGAAAGAAAGGAGAAGGTCAATCGGGAGTTCCCACGAGACAGGCGGAAGGCTCAGTGCAGTCTTTGCTGCAAGTAAGTCCCCCTTCAATTTCATCGATGAGTCGTAGTTTTAATTTTTAGTTTTAGGTTTGTAGTGTTAGTAATTATGCATTTTAGGTCTATTTCATTAATCCCCCTTATGTTTTAAAAAAAAAAACAAACAAAACACACAGAAGTCATCTTTGTTTATCATTGAAGCGGTGGGGACAACTGCTCGACTCTAAGTGTGTGGGGAGAGTCTCAATGTTTTAAGTTACTGTCCCATGTTATACATTAAATCAAATGCAAAAGCAATTTACATTTCTTACTCTGTCAAGCATGAAAATAATTCTCTTTGGGCTAAAAGATAGTAAAAATGTGTGTGTGAGTAGCCTATGCATAATTAGATGAAAAGAATTGATTCTTTGCTCCTACACAAGCTCTGTTTTAAGAAAGAATCTAGCTAGCTAGGGAATATTTTGTCTTTGAAGCTAGTTTTGGTGAACTATGGTGAGAATGAAACTTGATTAAAAACTTAGAATAGCGATAGAAGCTAAGTTTGGGGTGAATCAAGTCGTACTAAATTTGGGTGCAAAGACTATAGGATGGTTAAGTCTTTGGTGTAGTGTGAGTGCAGCGTTATGCGTCTACCCGTAGCGTTATAACGTCTGCCGTGTGTGTTGTGTAATGTGTTCGGGCGTTACAACGTCTCACCCATAAGCGTGGTAACGTCTACTTCCAAAAATACCAAAAAGAGTGTGTTGATACAAATAAGTGGAAAATCCACATGTATTACTGTGTTCCTGTAATACCCACAGAAACAAATCACGAGCACTCTTAAAAAAAAAAAAAGAAGAAAAGAAGAAAACTCCAAAATGGAACAAATAAAAGAGAGTTGCTCAGTAAAGAGGGGGTTACAAGGCTTTTGCGTGTGTGAGTCAGTAAATTAGTGCACTAACCTAGTCCTAGCACCCAATTAAGACCCTTTGTCATTCTTTAAATGAACCCCATTTCTTATGTGAAAATGTTAGCCTATTCTTTGTTTTGAAAGATGTTTTCTTGTCACCATTTGGGAACCACTCTTTAAGTAAGCTAAAGTAGTTTTGAACTAGTTAAAGGAAAATTAATCTGAGAGATCACACACTCACTTTGAGCCGTAATGAATCTGAAATTTAACTATGCATTGGTGCGTGAGTGTGTGGAGAATTAGCCCCTTGAGAATGAATCTTTGATCTGCTGGTTTAGTAGAACATATCCTGCTAGTGTAGTTGATTTCATGTATAGCTGTTAGTTGAGTGTTTTAACTTGATTGCTTGAGGACAAGCAATGATTTAAGTTTGGGGGTGTGATAACTCATATTTATATGAGTTATTTATAATCACTCAAGAATAAATCATGCAAGTTCTCTAGCAATACAAGGTTTATTTGAGTAATTTTATGTTAGTTTCGTAATTCTGAGTGGGTGAAAGGTTAATTGAATAAATCTGTGCATTTTGGCACCAAGAGGTGCCTCGAGAGAGCGTTTTGATGCTTTTTGGGCGTGTGCGGGAATTTTAGTCTTTGAGCGTTACCACGTCCTCACCACGTCTCTTGAAGTGCTGTGTGAGCAAGGGTGAAAGATCTCAATTTTGGCGCTAAGCAATGATAGTCAAAGATATAAAGTCGGAAGATCTTTCTATTCCCATGAGGTGGCGTGCGAAACTTTGTAGTAGAGCGAGCGATGTGTCGGGCGAGAAGAGAGAAAGCAGGACTGGTAGGTGGGCAAGTGACATCGACCACACGTGAGCAAGGAGGCTATTTAATGAAGGCTGTTTGCATCCTTGGACACGACTCATACACGCAAAAACACCTTCATCCACTCACTCCGGTTCATCATCTACCTTCATCCACCGAGAGAAGGCATTAAAGAAGATGCGGAAAGCAGACTTACGCTTTGTTTTTACTTTTACGAACTTTGTTTTATTTTTACGCACACTCACTGCTTTGTGAGGGCTCGGGCGTTATGCGTCTCTACAGTGCGTGCATCAAGAGCTACTTAGGTGTATCTTTTGCACTTAGTTCCTTTCTACGTAATGTATGGTATTTGGGTTACGAATCCTTATCATTCTGTAAAGATGCTCGGCATGAGCTAAACACTTTGTAGTTGAGTTGTTGTTTTGCTTATAATGAATTTCTAGTTAATGTTATAAAGTATTGGTGTTGCATGTTTTAAATCTTTGTGTGAAAATATTTCTAAACTTGTTTTGAGGTTGGCCTCTTGAAATAGAGTAGATTCATAGGTACTGACCATGGTCTATGAAAAGAAATCAAAGATTTATATGAGCGAAAAGGTGCACTAAAGACATTTAGGCATTTTTATCTAAGTCTAGACATAGAGCGGATAATAGTTCATAGAACATAGGCTGTGGGTGTTTAAAATACAGGAGTGGGCCTATTTAGAACCTAGACATAGGACCTCTTATACTTGAAACTCGGCGTTTTGTCTTTGAAAAGCATAGCTCTTTGCAATGACGTTCAAGCGTGGCCACGTCTATACGAAATAACATTTATGCGTTATAGCGTGTAAGCGTTATAACGCGTCGACTAGAAAGGATTTATTCTCGCATGCAACAACTCAACTCACCTCTCATCCATAATCACAACCAACATTTGTTCACTTGTTTTTATTACATCTCTAGCTTTAAAACCAACTCTTATTGCCGATTTGTTACTTGATTCTCTTGTGTTTTAAGACTTGAACTTTGAAAGTACAACCAATCCTCGTGGGAGCGATCTCTTACTTATATTCACTTTATTACTTATGCAGCGTGTATACTTGCACTATATTTGCGAATACCACCACGAGCGCAACAAGTTTTTGGCGCCGTTGTTAGGGATTGTAGTAACTTTTATTGTTCAAAAGTATTAGAACACAAGTTGAAAGAATTTTCTTGTGTTGTTTGTTGTTTTCGTGTTTGAGCAGTAGAAGCGTTACTGCGTATGCTTAGTTCCAACTTAAGCTCTAGTTCAAGTGAACCAAGGAGTGAATCGAACACGAGTTTGATCCGAACACGAAAGAACTTTCGGACAACTAAGGAGACAACAAAGGTTAAGAAGGAGGCAACAACAAAGCAACAACACCCAACCATGTCAGAACATAACAGCGGTTCTAGAGGTGGACATACACCAAGAGGAGTCGAGAGGACAAGGTCGTGGACCACAAACTCATACTGAGAGACAATAGTTGTTGATGATGAACACTACAAAAGCAGCAACTCATCAATGCGGGACCGCAAGATATGGTTAATAGCGAGGGCGGGCCGATGCGTGATTATGCGCGTGCTCAACCTTGCCCATTTACAAAGCAGGCATTGCAAGACCAACCCTTCATCATCTGGTCACTTTGAGTTCAAGCCAATGATGTTCCAAATGCCGCAAATGCGGAGCCAATTCGGAGGTTTTCCTCAAGAAGATCCATATTCACACCTAAGGCAATTTCTGGATGTGTGCAGCAACTTTATCATCCCTGGAGTCTCAGAGGATGCTTTTAGATTGAAGCTCTTCCCATACTCACTCAAGGATAAGGCTAAAAATTGGTTGAACTCTTTGAGCCGAATTCAATTCATACTTAGGATGAGCTAGCGAGAAAAGTTCCTTGCAAAGTATTTCCCTCCCAACAAGAATGCTAAGCTGAGAAATGATATCACTTCCTTCAAACAAAGGGAAGGGGAATCACTATTTGAAGCTTGGGAAAGGTGGAAAGAATTATCGAGAATGTGCCCACACCATGGCATTCCGTGGTGATCCAAATGGAGACTTTCTACAATGGTCTAGATCAACCCACTAGGTTGATACTTGATGCTTCATCGGTGGTGTCATTCGAACATGTCCTTTTACGAGGCATGCAAGCTTATTGATGACATAGCCACCCATAACTCTCATTGGCCATCGATAGATTTACTCACGGAAAGAAGGCGGTGTCCATGAAATAAGTGAAGTGAATGCTCTCTTTACGCTCAAGTGGCTACCTTGACCAACATGATCAAAACTTTGAGTACTTCAAGCGTGGCCACGTCCGAGAAGCGGTATTGCGGTGATTGAACCTACCCACTCTGGTGGAGTAGTGTGTGTTTATTGTGAAGAAGGGCATGTGTATGAGGAGTGTCCTTACAACCCTCAGTCTGTAAACTTTGTATCTCAGAACAAAGGAAATGGTCCCTATTCCAACTCCTACAATTCAAACTGGAGAAATCATCCAAATTTCAGTTGGAGAAACAACAATGCACTGAATACCAGCAATACTGCTCCTGCAATACCTCCAGGGTTTCCTCCTCAACAACAACAGAGGCAGTATGTGCAGAATAACAACAATAGCAACTTGGAGGCCATGATGAAAAACTTCATAAGTGATTGTAAGACAACCCTTCAAACTCATGAGTCTTCAATCAAAACTCTGGAAAATCAGATTGGACAGATAGCTTCAGCTCTCACTCAAAGGCAGAATGGATCTCTTCCTTCTACTACTGAAACACCATCATCATCTGATCCAAATGGTAACAATGTGGTAAATGGACAGGTAAATGCAATTTCTTTAAGAAGTGGTACTGAATATCCTGAACCAACTATGCTGTGGAGGAAGAATTACGGGGAGAAGCAAAAGAAGTACCGAGAGAAAGAGAAAAAGAAAGGAAATAGGCAAGCACAAGTGGCGTGAAGGATACTCCGGACATTGTGGACGTCTAAGCGAGACGTTACGACGTCTAATTTTGAACCGAGGAATCAAGGCGTACTAGGCTTGTACGAGTATCCTCCTCCACCATACCCTCAAAGATTGAAGAAGGCTCATGAAGATAAGCGATTCGGCAAGTTCATGGAGATGTTAAGCGATTACACATCAACCTTCCTTTGGTTGAAGCATTGTGAGATGCCAAATTATGCCAAGTTCTGAAGGACATCATCACCAAAAAGAAGAAGGCTAGGGAGTTTGAAAGCGTTGCTTTAAGCGAAGAATGTAGTTTAATTATGCGAGAATAAACTTCCTAGAAAACTCAAGGATCTGGCGGTTTCACTATACCATGCTCCATTGGAGATTTTTACATTGGAAAAGCTTTGTGTGACTTGGGAGCAAGTATCAACTTGATGCCCAAGTCCATTTATGATAAACTTGGTATTGGAACAATGGACCTACTTCTTTAAGCCTAACTTTAGCTGATAAAAGTAGAGTTTATCCTGAAGGCATATTAGAGGATGTTTTGATTAAAGTTGACAAGTTTGTGTTTCCAGTGGATTTTGTTATCTTAGATTTTGATGCAGATAAAGAAGTCCCCATCATTCTGGGAAGACCATTCTTAGCTACTGGAAGAACAATCATTGATGTGCAGAAAGGAGAATTAATCATGAGAGTCAATGCAAGTCTTAGTGGTAATTAATGTGTACCTGATTATTAGCAATAAGTGCTATATTTATAGAGTCAAATGGTACTTGGGTAAAAGGATCTGAACTGTCTAGTTAGAAGGTGCATTATGAGCCGTTGATGGATGGACTTGGGCCTTGGTGCATTGGTAGCCCAATAACTTTGTTTTTGAGAGAGAGAGGGTGTAAGTAACCATAATACTTTTACTCCATAACAGTTAGTAAATACTCCCTCTGTTCCTAAGGGCCTGTTTGGGGTGGTTCTGAGTTTTTGGTTTTTGGTTTTGAAAGTCAATTTCAAAACAGAAATGTTCGTGTAAAATGGAGCTGAGTTGATTTTTTCCTTAATTTCAAAACAGTTTTCCTTCAAAACTCAAAACCACAAAAATAGGTTTTATAATTTTTGTTTCTGTTTTTGTTTTATCCACCTCTGATCATCAATATATCTGACCACCACCAACCACCACCGCCAACCACCACTCCAACCACCATTCCGGCCACCACCGTCAACCACCACTTTGACTGCCACCAACACCACTCCGACCACCGCCAACCACCACACTGACCACCACCAACTACCACTCCGACCACCACCAACAACCACTCCGACCACCGTCAACCACCACTTTGACCACCACAAACACTACTCTGGTCACCATCAACCACCACTTTGACCACCACCAACACCGCTCCGACCACTGTCAACCATCACTTTGACCACCACCAACACTACTCCGACCACCGCCAACCATTACCACTGACCACAGTCAACCACCACACTGACCACTACCAACCACCACTCTGACCACTGTCAAACACCACTTTTACGATCACTATGATCATCACCACCAATCTGACCACTACCGATTACCACTCTAACCTGCGTATGTTGATAATTAGTACTTTCAACTTTTGTTATTAGTATTATTAAATAATCAATAGATTATATAGTTGTAATATTTTTATTTTTTCAAACTTAATGTTATATATTGTTTTGATTAAAATAAGTTTATGATGAATTTTTATTTTTATGTTCATGTTTGAAAGTGATTTTGATTTTTGAAAATTTCTTAACTAGAAACTGGTTTTGGTTTTTGAAATTTTTAAAACTCAAAATAAAAACTAGTTTTGGTTTTTAAAATTTTCAAAACAGAAAACATAAAACCACCCCGAACGGGGCCTAAACTTTGGTCCTTTTGGCCTCTTCTTTTTGTTCCAAAACTTTGGTCTTTTTGAGTTACCAATGTACAAGTTACCTAATTTTTCCAAGTTTACCCTTTATCAATTAATTGTCACTATTCACAATATGAACTACTTTGGATTCCCAAGTTAGTGGGTATTAATGCTACAAAGGGGTACTTAGTCTTTAGGTATTACAAATTTATGATTTCTTAATTGTGTGAAACATTCTAAAAAGACCAAAGTTTAGGAATGGAGGGAGTAGCAAATAACGTATTCAACAGGGTCAGTCCTTAGATTTTTGGGGTCTAAACAAACCAAGAAAATGATGGTCTCAACACTTTATAAACCACTACGCCATAATTGTAAAAAGAGAACGCCACCTTTAGTAGCGTTTATAAAAAAATGCTACCCATTTTAATAACACGCTACACCATTAGTAGCGTTTTAAAGTAAAACGCTACCCATTAGGTAACACGCTAGACAGATCTCTAGCGCTTTTATTCAAAACGCTAGCCAATTAGAAAACACGTTAGACAGATCCCTAGCGCTTTTATTCAAAACGCTAGCCAATTAGAAAACACGCTAGATAGATCCCTAGCGTTTTTAGAAAGCTAGCGGGTATTTAGAAAACACTAGAGGCGGATCCTAGCGCTTTTAGTCAAAAGCGCTAGCCAATTAGAAAACTCGCTAGATAGATCCTAGCGTTTTTAGAAAACGCTAGGTATTTAGAAAACACGCTAGACAGATCCCTAGCGCTTTTATTCAAAACGCTAGCAAAATAGAAAACACGCTAGATAGATCCCTAGTATTTTTTAGAAAGCGCTAGGTATTTAGTCAACACGCTAGACAGATCCCTAGCGCTTTTATTCAAAACACTAGGTATTTAGAAAACACGCTAGATAGATCCCTAGCGTTTTTTAGAAAACGCTAGGTATGGTTAAATAATAATTTTTTCGTTTCCCATTGAGCTACTTCCCTCTCTCAGCAAACACACTCACCCAGGAACGAAAAATCACTCACCTAGAAACGCGAAACCCTAACACCCTAACGCAATACCCAGAAACCCATAGCTACTTCCCTAGCTCTTCTTCTCCAACGACCACTTTCACGTTGTTGGCTCCTACTAGTACTTCATCTTCTTCTTCAGGTTGGTTTCGTTGTTCGCCTATTTGGTGTTTGTTTCATGTTTCTCTTGTTGCAATTTTTTCTTGTAAATTACAATTAGGAAAGTTGTTAGATATTAATTGTGGGTTCTAGTTTAGAAATATATTAGTTTTGTCACTTGTGCACACTAGACTCTATTTTTTTTACCACTAGCCTCTTCTTGTTACACATAAAGTTCATTATTTGGAAGACTAGACTATGGTTCCGTTGTCTTGACCAAAGGACCGAGAATAGAAATAGAATATGAGATAGATATAGCTTGGGAAAATAAGGAGTGGAATTGAAAAAAATTTAAAAGAGGAAATTTTGTTTGTTTTTATATGAATTGATTCTTCATTATATTGAATTGCTTGATGGGTCATATGTTAAAGTTCTCTTCTCGAGGATTTTATTATAAATATTTGGAAATTATGGATAGAAATTGGATGTCTGTAAATCGTCATCCAAGGAGTATGCATTTGGAGTGGATTATTTTGTGAGTGAAATTTGTTGAACATTTGGGGACACTAGTGGTATGAAATGTCCTTGTTTAAGTTGTTGTTATGTAAAATCGATTCATCGCAGAGGAGTTGGTACGACATTTAAAGCGAATGGAATTGATCAAAGTTACACTTGTTGGATAATGCGGTGAGAAAAGGTGAATCTTCAAATATGAATGATATTACTTAAGAGATATCTTGCTTGGTTGACACCGGAACACACTCATTTGATGCGAACGAATTTGAAGAGATGGCAAATGTGGTTGAAGAGGATCTTAATGATTGTCTGAAATGTTTGAGAAGTTGATAAGCGATGCAGAGACACCATTGTATGCGGGTTGTCTTGAATTCACAAAATTATTGGGTTTGTGATCAAGTTGTATAACTTGAAAACTCGCCACGGATGGACGGATAAGAGCTTTACCGATTTACTCGCACTACGAAAGAAATGTTGCGAATGATAATGTGCTTCCTTCTCGGACGTATGATGCAAAGCAAATGTTGGGGTCTATTGGCTTGAACTATGAGAAGATACACGCTGCATGCGAATGATTTCATTTTATTTCGGAATGAACATGCGTTGTTAAACTTGTGTCCTAAATGTAATGCATCTGCGGTATAAGAAGAAAGAGTCCGCTCGAGAAAAGGTGTTGAGGTATTGTCCTATAATTCCTCGATTTAGGCGCATGTATCGTAGTTCGGAAGATGCGAGAACACTTGACATGGCATGAGGATGAAAGGATTAAAGATGGTATGCTACGACACCGGGAAGATTCTCCGCAATGGAAAAAATTAATATTGAGTATCCTAATTTTGGGGATGACCCGAGAAACCTACGCCTTGCATTGTCTGGCGATGGATTTAACCCGCACTTGCACGGTATCGAGTAGCTCCCGCGATACATGGCCCGTGATTTTGGCGATTTATAACTTACATCGCCTTGGCTTTGCATGAAACGCAAATATATGATCTTTGTCTTTGTTAATTTCAGGCCCAAACAACGAGGAAATGATATTGATGTATACTTGGCTCCTTTAATTGAAGACTTGAAGCAAATGTGGGAGACCGGAGTAGAGGTGTATGATGGGTTCGAGAGAAGAAAGTTTCACCACGAGGGCTATGATCTTTGGCACATTAACGACTTTCTGCATACGGCAATCTATGCAGATGCGATAACAAAGAGGCGGTGTGCATGCCCTATATGTGAAGATAACACAGATTGGATGTGGTTGAAACATGGTAAGAAGAATATCTATCTTGGTCATCGTAGATTTTTGCCATCAACTCATCACTTATCGATTGTGGAGAAAGACATTTGATGGGAATACAGAAACACGTAGAGCTCCCCGCCTTTGTGGGTGAGCAGTATTTGAAAAGGTGGAAGATTTGAACATTAAATTTGAGAAGCCTTTTGCAGGAGAGCTTTCCAAACGAGGGTGGAAGAAAAAGTCGATTTTCTTTGAGTTGCCATACTGGAAGTCATTATATGTAAGGCATTTCATTGATGTGATGAATGTTGAAAAGAATGTCTTCGAAAGTGTCATTGGTACCTTACTCAATATGCCGGGTAAGACTAAAGATACCATCAACTCAAGGTTGGATTTCGTTAGTATGGGTTTGAGACCTGAATTGGGTCCGGTAAAGAAGGGTACACGTACATATCTACCTCCGACAGCTCATACTCTATCTAGAAAGGAGAAGACTATCTTTTGTTAGTTACTTCATGGAGTTAAAGTTCCAGAGGGATACTCTTCAAATGTGGTGACTCTTGTATCGATGAAAGACCTCAAGTTAAAGTCTCTAAAGTCCCACGATTGTCATGTTCTCATGGAGCATTTGCTACCCATTGGTATACGATCCATTTTGCCTAAGAAAGTGCGTCAGACTTTAACCAAACTTTGTTTCTTCTTTAAGGCGATTTGTAGTAGAGTGATTGACCCTGTAAAGTTGCCAACATTGCAAAGAGAAATTACTGTCACTTTGTGTGAGCTTGAGATGTATTTCCCACCTTCCTTTTTTGACATAATGATTCATCTAATAGTTCATCTGGTTAGAGAGACACAATTGTGTGGCCCATGTTACATGAGATGGATGTATCCGTTTGAGCGTTACATGAAGATATTAAAAGGATATGTGAAAAATCGATCACGACCTGAGGGTTGTATTGTTGAGCGCTACATAGTTGAAGAGGCTATTGAGTTTTGCATGGGCTATCTATCTAGTCTTGAATATTCTGTGGGACTGCCAAGGTCTCGTCATGTAGGAAGGATTAGTAAAGGGATGACAGGAACTAAATTAGTGATGGTATCAAGGAAAGAACTAGAGCAAGCACACTTGTACGTTCTTCACAATGATAGTGAGTTGATTCATATGTTGCCAAGCACAAGGAGATTCTTAAGAGGCAATTCCCGGGAAAGAAGCAAGTTTGGTTAGCAAAAGAACACATAGGAGTTTCATAGTGTGGCTAAAAGATCACATTGATGCTGAGTGTGTTTCGAATCCTACTTCGATTTCAAAAAGATTGAGATGGTTAGCAAAAGGTCCAAATATACATGTCTTCTCTTACAACAGCTATCTAATGAACGAGTGCACTTTCTATACAAAAGAACAAGATGATCAGAGTAAAATGCAACATAGTGGGGTGACTCTTGTAGCTCATTCTATGCATGCATCCAGTGCCAAAGACAGAAATCCCATATATGTGAATATGTCATACTTTGGCGTCATTGAACACATATAAAGATGAACCTTTTATTTTAGCATCGCAAGCTCAACAAGTGTTTTATGTCACTGATCCAGTTAATATCAATTGGTCTATTGTTCTATTGACTGACAAAAAATTTGTGTATAACAATGATGATGATGAAGCACCCGATGATGTTGGTGTTGAGGGCGACCACTTTCTTGAGAACATCGGAACCAATAATAGGGAAAATACTTCTATAGAGGATGTTGTATATTTTAGAAAAGATCATAATGATGGAATTACTATTTGTCGGAAAAAAAATACCAAGACGCGAATTGCAAACAAAATTTTATCTAGGAAAAGGAAAATTTAATATAGACTTAATGATATCTCGTTATTTTTTATTAATAGATAATTATATTGTTTTTGTAAATTTAACAATAACATGGATTATGTTATATTGCAGTCGGATGGCATCACTTAGTGATCATGAGAGTGGTCAAGGCAGTAGTCATGAGGGTAGTGCTTAGTTATGTTTCTAGCTTTAATTTGTAGCTACTTGTTGAGTTTCATAATGTTAGTTAGTTATTATGTTGTATGATTTGGATATATATTATGTTGTAGGTACTTGTTAGTTTAATATGGTCTTTTGGTGATATGTACATATGTGTGTATCTATATTGGATTGTAATGATATTGGCTGAATTTTGTTGGAATGATATTGGATTGGAATGATATTTGATGAATTTTGTTGGAAGGGAATGAATTTATAGGTTGTAATTAAAAGGGAGAATAAACAAAAATAAAAAAAATATTTAAAAAAAATCAGTCAATAGGTAGCGTTTTAAAGAAAAATGCTACAAATGAAATTAAAAAAAATCAGTCAATACGTAGCGTTTTATAGAGAAAACGCTAGAAATGAAATTAAAAAAATCATTCAATACCTAGCGTTTTATAGAAAAAATGCTAGGTATGGACAAAATGCACTAGAGGATCCCTAGCGTTTCTGAAACGCTAGGTATGGACAAAATGCGCTAGAGGATCCCTAGCGTTTTACAGAAAATGCTAGGTATGGACAAAATGCGCTAGAGGATCCCTAGCGTTTTACAGAAAACGCTAGGTATGGACAACATGCGCTAGAGGATTCCTAGTGTTTTAGAGAAAACACTAGGAATTGTAATTTTAATTTTTCAGCTTCCCTAGCGTTTTTGCGAGAAAGCGCTAGGTATTGTAATTATAATTTTCACTCACGCGGGCACCAAATTAAACGTCCTCTTCTCTCTCACACGAAGCAAAATCTCTCTTCATCTCTACCAAACTCTCTCTCCCTTGCGAAAACCCTAAACCCAGCGAACTCTCTCTCCCTTGCGAAAACCCAGCAAGCTTCGTTCATCACTCTCCACCTCTCTCACTCCAAACGTCTTCTCTGGACCAAACTCCTCGGTTCCAAACTTTTTCTCCTCGGTTCCAAACTCCAGCAAGCTTCGTTCATCACTCTCCACCTCTCTCACTCCAAACGTCTTCTCTGGACCAAACTCCTCGGTTCCAAACTTTTTCTCCTCGGTTCCAAACTCCAGCAAGCTTCGTTCATCACTCTCCACCTCTCTCACTCCAAACGTCTTCTCTGGACCAAACTCCTCGGTTCCAAACTCCAGCAAGCTTCGTTCATCACTCTCCACCTCTCTGGGCATAGTTATGAAAACTAGACTTATTTAGACACTCATTTGCATGATTTCATTGAGTTTTGATATATTAAATTCAGTTGTAAATTTCGGAACTTATGTAGCAAATTACTAAAGTTTATCAAGCATGTTCAGAATTTTCTTATCTATGGCTTTTATTGAGTTTGTAATTCAGTTTGTAAGTAAACAATTTGTTAGGAAGCTCTTAGTTTCTCACTTAGAATTACTTTCTTCTGTTAGGTGATGTTAGTGATCAGATAATTGCACATAGAGCTAGCTATTTTCATTCATTTTTTAAAGACAAGTAGCTATGAAGTTATTACCAAACTAAGAGTTATAGTTTGGCTAGCTGAATGTATGATTAGATTATCCTATATACATTTATATATACATTAAGAATGATTAGGAATTGAATGAAATCTTGTTCGATTTTCCTAGAGTTGTTTTCCTGGGAGTTGAGGTTCCTGTCATAATAGTTTGAAGTATACTTTATACTTATTAAGAAGATATTTTGTGATTGGCTTCATCCTCTTTATGATCCTCAATTTGCAGGATCATTGTAGCTTTTTCCACGCCGTTTTGCAAGTCAGATGGCATCACTTAGTGATCATGAGAGTGGTCATGACAGTAGTCATGAGGGTGGTGATGGGGGTGGTCATAGAAACACAAAGAAGTTCACTCCCCGTGGAATGACAGCAAAAAGGAAAATCATCCATCGGATAAGTAAAGGACACGAGAAATATTCGATGAAGTTACTAATTATTAATGTTGTTCTCTACCTTTCAAAGTTATCTAATTATTTAATGATTTAATGCAGTCGGATGGAGTGTTAAAGGTTTGCCTATTGGAGAGAGAACGACACAAATTTGATAACTTTTATTGGTACTAAGGTGAAGCAAATGTTTCCAATTTCGATTAAAAGTTGGAATGAGAAAGATAATAAAGTTTTGCCTAAACTGAAAGATGATTTACGGTCCTTAATACGGGTATATAATTTTAGACCTCTTTAATAATCTTATTTAGTGATTTTTTAGTTATATTTATTTAATCCATTTTTATGTATAAGCTGAAACACTTTGATGTGGATGATACCCGAAAAGATTGGATACTCAAGGAAGCTGGAAGGTTGCATCGAGTTATAGAAGTGATGTAGGAAAAAGTATTCGAAACTTCTGATGGGACCATCGGGACAGAGCCTCCACCATTGTATTCAGGAATTATAACTAAGGAGGATTGGAGTTTATTTGTACATATACGCACTACATATCCGGCTTTCTTGGTTAGTATATTAATTATTTAAGTTATATATATATATATTTGACAACTAGATATCATTCATTAATGTATACTTGTCTTTTTAAATAGAAAAAGAGCAAAGCAAATAAAGAAAGAGCTTCTAATCCCGAGTACCCTTATAGAGGAGGTTCTAGTGGATATCAAGTTCTCGAAGAAAGATTGGTAACACACAATTAGTTTAATTTATTATGATTTAATGAATCTTTTAATTTACAGTTGATTAACAATTATTAAACTTAAATAGTTACTGAAAGAGGGGAAAGATCCAACTCAAGAATCCCTTAAATAGTTCAATTAATTATTTGATTGAGTTATTTAAGGTTTACAACATTTTAGTTAAGTCAAATATTAATTAGAAGTTTATTTCATTTAGGAGATGTTTAGGTGAATGTGGAAGGTGGGCGTAGAGGCCCATGAGCTATGAGAGGCCCATGAGCCATTAGAAGCCCAATTGTTGACTCATAGAAGAGTGTCGAAGGAGAGGGAGCATTCATTACCAAAATTATCAAGAAAAGTCAAAGGAGAAGTAAGAGAGAAGTTGGTAGGTGAGATCACTTTCTAGAGAGAGAAGAAGGAGAACGTTGGAGTGGAAGGAGCTCGGAATCAAGGGAGAAGAGTTGTTTGCGAGTGTTAAGCTGGAGGATTTCAGTGAAGAGAGTGTGTTCTACTCAACTGATCAAGGTTAGGGGGCTCTTTTCTCACGAATAATTTTGTAGTATGATGAGTGTTATGTGTGAGTAGTTTGTAGTTGTGTTTTTCTGAGCTGTGTTGCATGTTTTGTGTGTTTTGATTGTGCTTGATGTTATGTTTTAGCTCGTTTCGGTGAGGTTGTGTTGAGATGTTGAGGTGTTGGTCATACGAGAGACTAATGAGTGAAATGGGAGCTGATAAAACTCTCAGTCCTAGTGAGCTAAAGTGAGAGACGTGAGAGTGTGAAGTTCTTAAGAAGTAAAGCGTTGGACTACAGAGGTGTAGATTTGGAGTTGAGTGATCATAACGAAGAGAGCGTGTGTGCGGGCTTAAGCGAAGGGGTTGACTTGGGATTGTCGAGGTGTATCTACCTACCACGATTAGTGTAAGAAACTTAAGTGATGATCGTAAGTCAAAACGTAATAACGATAACATAAGAACCGAGGTGAGTGATAGAGCACAAGTGACTAAGTGTATGAGTACTTGAGACTAGGTATAGGTATCGTTTTGTACTTGCCGAGGTGTAGGGTAAGTAGGTCGAGATGCTTAGGCCGAGATAAAGTACTTAGGTGTAGGCTCTTTGAAGTTAGTTGATAAGCATTATGGCGTGTAGTAACTTAGGTGTTATGGGCGAGATGTAGAGTATATCATACCTAGGTGTACTTGCCGAGGTGAGATGTTGCGTTTAAGTGCGGTGTGTTCAAGCGTAGAGTAACCAGGTGGTATTATAGAGGAAGTGAAGTACGTTTCGTGCGAAGTGAAGTGACTATGAGTGGAGTAGAGTGTAGGCGTGCCGAGGTGCCAAGCGTGCCTGTCATACCCCAATTTTGTCCGGCTTAGGTCAACACCCTAATTTTCAACCAAAAAATAAATAAATTAAGGCTTGGCATGCATTTTAGAGTTTTAAAAGTCATCCAAGGGTTTTTAGGATCATGTTTAGAATAAAAATGCATTTTTGAGCAAATTAGGACCTTTTTAGGGTAAAGGGCATTTTGGTCATTTTTCACAACAGGATGATTTTTCTTGTTAAAAATATACATCCACAAAAATACATTTTTATTCCATCCAAAATAATTTTTGTACAATTTTTGGAGAGAAATTCCTAGTCCAAAATAATTAAACATGCATTTTTCCTATTTTTAGTGCATAAAAAATGCCGAAAGACCATTAAAAATTCCCCAATTAATTAAGTGACAATTTTAATTGTCTAGAATAATTAGGAGGTTATTTCATGGTGTCCAAAAATATGTGACATGTTTTTAATAGGTGCACTCTCAATTACATGCCCAAAAGATTCAAAATTCAAAAATAAAAGGAGGAAGTGTCCTCGATAAGACAAAACAACAAAAAAGCAAGTTTTTTATTTTTTCCCCTTCATGATCAGCTGATCATGCGTCCCTCCCTCTCTCTATTTCCCTCAAGAAGCTTCTACACACTCCATTACTTACTCACCAAGTTTTAATTTGATCGTATCCTCGATGTTGCCCTTTTGGTAAATTAACCCATGCACTTACACTAACCTTCCCACCAAAAACCCCATCTTACCTTTTTGAGAACATTCCCTCACCAAAATACCCTTAACCTATTTTACAAAAATCACCATTCCCAAATTAGATTTTTTTGTTCATAAATTCCCTTTTTTCCTCCTTTTATGCGCCACCTTCACCCATTTCTCTCACACACTTGTGTTTTCTAAATACCCTTGATCCATGTGACCAACAATCCTAACCATCCATTCAAAATTAAGATCCAATCCTAGAGCCCAATCAAAGCAAAAAGTCCTAAATACCCTAAAGCCTCAAAATCCCTATAAATAGCTCGCACCTCCCTCTCTTCACCAATCTTTGGCTATCATTCTCACCTTCAAGAAAACCAAGCATTATACTTCTCCTCCTCTCCACCCTCTAGGCCGAAGCCTTCTCCTCCTTCCCCCTCCTCCATTACTTCACCTTCATCCACCAAAACACCTTGTATCCACCCTCTCACACCCTTAACCTTCCTTTCTCACTCAAGGAGTTCATCACACCACCTTTATCTCCTTCCTTCTCTTGCAAGGCCGAAGCCCTCTTGCATTTTCTCCCCTCCATTTCTTCAATTTTCTCTTCCATTTTAGAGAAAAGGTAAAATCCATAACCCTCTTTGCATCATCTCCAAATATTTTGCATTGAAGCTCATTTTCTTCCCTCATTCCTTTCGCATAGCATCATCTTTTCAATGTAGTTTGTTGTGGTTGAGGGGTGAGATTTGTTGTCTCACCCTAAAATAAGTTGATTAGTGTTGTTTTCATGTTAATTTTTGAGTTTTCTTGTTAAATAAAATGGAGCAAGGTTTCGCATATACATGATTAAAATGTCTTCAAAATTGATTTTGTTGTTTCTTTGTTTAAATCTTGTTGTTGGTATTCTTCTTTAGTAAGTTGTTGTGGATTTGGCTCTATGATTCCTACTAGTGCCAAGTGCACTTTGATCTTAGTAGTGAAGAGAGCTAGAAATGACTTTTGTTTAATATATTAGTTTATGTGCTCATTATTTCTTGTGTTTTAGTTTACCTTTTGTTTATTGATGATCTTGCAAAGTGATTCACACTACATGCCTAGTGCATTTCCTTCAAGTGGTGAAGATTGCAAGAGAGGATTCAATTTATTTCATAGTTGATATGTTTATGATCTAGCTATATTATTGTTTAGTTAATGATGATCTTGCAAAATGATTCTCACTACATGCCTAGTGCATTCCATTCAAGTGATGAAGATTGCAAGAAAGGATTCAATCTATTTCATAGTTTAATAGTTTATGTGTTCTTGTAGTCTAGTTATGTTGTTGTCCACTTGTTGATGATCTTGCAAAGTGATTCTCACTACATGCCTAGTGCATTTCATTCAAAGTGGTGAAGATTGCAAGAAGGGATTCAACCTTGTATAAATTGTCATTCTATTCTCTACTTCATTTTTTTAATAGTTCTTGTGAATTAATCATAGTTTTGCTCAATGTTCAAAGTTTTCTTTGCATACTTGGTTTAGGCCATGAGCCCATCTCATTGAATAAAGTTCCCATTGCATATTCTATAGTGTTAGGGTTTTGATTTTTCGGTTTTGGTTCCCTAATGTGTGTTCTTGGGATTAGGGTTTTAGGCTTGGAGGTTTAAGTCACTATTTAGTTTTCTTGAACTTTTAGCTTGAATAAAAATGCCTTGCTAGATGCCCATTTGGCAATTTCCTATGTTAGTTTAGGTTTATGCCTACATGTTCATGCATTCATTTATATCCATATCTTTTCAAGTTTACTCATGCATATATTAATATCATGTTTTGCATCTCATAAATTAAATGTGCATATATTAATATCATGTTTTTTTCCTTTTCATAAATTAAATGTTCATGCATCCAATAATGTTGTATTTTGCATTCCATAATTGCATACTCTTGCACTCATATGCTTGTATCATTGTGCACCCAATTGTTCATAGCAAATTGTAAATACTCTTTTGATTGCTTTGCTTGTGTCCCAATGGTTGTTTTGAGCTTTTGACTTGTAAGAAGGATTTGAAATGTTATATTTCTTTTCAAGCATGAAATCCTATGTTTTTTTAATAAGAAAACCTAAGGCATTTTTCTAAATAAAAATCATTAACCATCACTCGAAGCCGTTGCTTGTTTGATCGTTAATGAGGAGCTATTAGTGGTAGTCACTCGAAGTCTTTGCTTGTTTGGCTATCATGAAAACTCCCACACATTAATTAAACAACAAAAACAACTAATTCAAACTTCCAAAATAACACGAGCTACTAGCTCTTCCCCTTTTTTTCAAAACTATTTTTCAAAAGAATAATACGACGTTGTCGCTGGTAATCACTCGAAGCCATTGCTTGTTTGATTACCAGTTCCGACTCTCTTTTCTTTCGAGTTAATACCGAATGCCACTCGAAGCCTTTGCTTGTTTGGTGTTCGCGAACACTCGAGTCTTATTTCAAAAAACTCTAAAAGCACTTTCAAAAATCACAAAGCGTTTTCACGCAAAAAGCGAGAACTACGTTGCTTTGATCCCTCACTGTGTGAAGTGCGTGGGACCGGGTTCTGTCCCGTCAAGCATACCTTTAAAAAACACGAGAACTACGTTGCTTTGATCCTCGGCCTATGAAGTGCGTAGGACCGGGTTCTGTCCGTCAAGCATACCTTTAAAAAACACGAGAACTACGTTGCTTTGATCCCTCGGCTGTGAAGTGCGTAGGACCGGGTTCTGTCCGTCAAGCATACCTTTAAAAACCCATAAAAACAAGAACTACGTTGCTTTGATCCCTCGGCCGGTGAGAAGTACGTAGGACCGGGTTCTGTCCGTCAAGCAAGCTTTTCAAAAATCTTTGTTTTGATCCGCTTTTCAAAGATACCAAAAGCATCCCTTTTTCCGTTTTCAATAAAGTGATTTCTCAAAAAGAAAAGAAAAATAAATAGAACAACGTATTTCAAATCAAACATTTCAAAACCACATCAAATTAATGGTTCCCTTTCGGTAGAAAAGGGCGTGTAGGGTGCTAATACCTTCCCATGCGCAAGCAGAACCCCGAACCTACATCTCTAAGTTTTGAAAGACCACCCGCTTTCCTAAAAAGGTTTTTCAATGTTTTCCTAAATAAATATTGGTGGCGGCTCTCTTGATTTTCAAGCGTTGTCAAACCGAAAAGTCCCAAACCGATTTTTCGGGGCGCAGCGGTGGCGACTCTTTGGGGATTTTTCTTTCTTTATTTAAAGAGAGATGAGGTCAAGCCTAATTAATTTGATGTGGTTTAATTTGTTTGATTTGAAAAACTATGTTCTATCTCTTCCTTTTCCTTTTTCTTTTCTTTTCTCTTCTTTTGTATGTTTATGGTTGTGTTTATACATGCATTCCTCAATTCCCATGATCCCCTCTTCTCCGCTCCCTTTCTTAAGGTAAAAACATGCATTCCCCCATTCTATTATGTCCCTTTCTTCTTAGCTCCCTTTCTTGAGGTAAGCAATGCGTGTAATCTCTGTGGACTTATTAGGATGTTTGTATATTAAACTAGTGTATGCATGTTGAACCCTAGGGTAGACAAGCTATTTATCCGGGTGCATTACTGGTTTCCTTGCGGGTGGGGTGGGTAGATTTTTAGGAAGTATGTCCTCAATCACACACTTTCACACCTTATGATTTATGTTCTTTGAGTGGGCTCCTATACCCGGATCCAACAAACATTTAGGAGAGTGGAGCGATTAGTGAGTGTCATTCGAGACCTTTGTGCATCGATACTCATGAAAGTCTCGGCAGTCAGCGCTTTCTCATGACGCTTCACACTTGGTAGTTCTCTACATTTGTGGATGTCGGCATGGGGATTCTATAGCTCTGGTAGCCATTGTGAGGGTGTGAATTAGAACTACATGGGAGGAACCTTTGAAGTTGACCTAGAACTTAGGATTCCCACCTTTGTAGGACACGAGGGCATACGAATTGTGTCTTTGCATGGTAATTTAGGGCATGTCTTCCTCAAAAGGAGCTTTTTCAAAAACCTTCCAAGAAAATACAAAAAATATTTTCTTTCTTTCAAATAAACCGCTCCTGAATTTTTGAACCTCCGTCCCTACACATCGTTTTTATCATCCCTACATGCATCATTCATATCATAATCGCATCATGCCGCATTCATTAAAATTAAATGTTGTAAGCATCTGCATTCACATTGCACCTCATTTGCATTTGCTTGCCAGAGCCCTTGAGTAACATACCGTCTTGTCATAGGTGCATCAAAATGGAGTTGAGTAGCAAGACTTCGCTCATTTCTCGCTTCGATTATGAAGAGGGTTGAGATTGGTAGTACGAGGCGGTGTGCGCCACTATATGGGCCCATTGAGAGGAGTCCTTTGATCAAGCATACGGGAATGTTAGTAGATTGCTGCAATTGAGCGTTCAAGAAGAGCGCTCTTATAGCTTTGAGTCAATTCTCGACTACGATGTGAGGTGTTTCTTCTTCAAGAATTTTCAGTTGTCACCCACATTAGAGGAGTATGAGCGGCTTTTGGGGTTCGCGGATCACATGCTAGGCCTTACCAATATCGAGCGTCTTATCATCGATGAAAAGCTCGCAGCGGCTGCTTTCGGGATTAGTGTGGATGAATTGAGGTTGCGAAGTTAAAGAGAAATGGTGTAGCCAGGGTATCCACAAGAGTACTTGAGGGCCTATTACAATCTTATGCGCGGCTAAGAAGTGGGGACCGTTCAAATTAGTGCTCGCTCTTACCATATTTGGGGTGGTCCTCTTTCCTCAAATAGAGAGATATGTTGATGAAGACGCCTTAATCGGTGCATTCTTGGCCTTCAAAGACACTCGAGAACCCTATCAATCCGGTGCACTGCTATCCTTGCTAACACGTACCACGCTCTTACTCGCACACCCAGTTCCATAAAAAGAAGTTATGTCTTTCCTCCCACATTCTCTACGCTGGCTTGTTACCCATGTGATCCCTGGCCGAACTAATGTTAGGGAGCTAATCTCTTACATACTAATTTGTGAGGTGGAGGTCAAAACCGCCATGGAATGGGTTGAGTTTTGAAGAATCTCAATGAACTCCAAATCCCGGTGGTACCACAGTGCTTGTTGGGATGACAGGACCGGTGGTAGTGTTCGATTGTGGAAGCTTTGAGCGTGCCTCTCATGGGGACTCGGGGTGTATCAACTACAACCCTTCATTGACCTTGAGGCGGCTCGGTTGCAGATGAGAACTCACCCTCCGAAAGCATGCTGTCCCGCATTTACCTCTATAAGGGGATGCCTAATTGCGGCGACTTGCTTCGAAGAGTTCAACAGTCATGGGAATCCGTAGTGCGGAAAGGGAGTGAAGAGTTGTCAAAGAGAATCAGTGACATCACTTTCAATCAATGGCTCAAGGAGAAGCTTCAAAATGCAAAATCACCAATTCAAGGGATGCTTTCCCTTGAAGAAGAGATACCAGAGCCTTATGTCCCTACCCATGAAGAGTTAAAGCGAAGTCAAATCCGCATTAGCGAAAGCGAAAAGAGAAAAGAGGGCAGCTATGAGCTAAGATAGAAGAGATAGCTCTAGAGAAAGAAAAGCTAGAGGAGGAAAACAATGTCAAGATGATCGCTGTGGAAGAAAGCGTCAGTCGATTCAAGAAGGAAGAACAAAGCAAGATAGAAGCCCAGAGGCATCTGAAGGGGGCCAGAGAGGAGCTCCAAAGGTATAAGCAAAAGGCGAGAAAGCACTTGAAGAAGCTCGGGAGTGGAAGACATTAGCCATGAAATCGGGCGAGAATCACATTTAGTGGCGGAGTTGAGGAGTCGGTTGAGAAACCTCAAGCAAGAAAAGGTGGCCATTAATGAAACTCTCAAGGAATATCAGTGAGCTTTGAGCTTTGAAAGAGAAATATTTGGTGAATTAAAGAGAGACCTTGCATTTGTCTAGAAGATGCCTACTGGCAGTCGAGTAGAGAGCGATGATTGGGAAAAACGCTTCCTAGAGTTGATTGGAAAGATCGAAGATCAAGAGGTCATTAAAGAACTCAAGGATGAGATCTGACTATGGAAGAACAAGTTCTCAAAGTTTGCGAGAGTGGCCGTCAAAGCTATGTCGGGGATCCCTAAGAATCGAGGTTAGTTGAAATTTGAGATGCACTTCTTCAATACCACTTTGAAGTGTATCAATTTGTGGAATCTTGCAGAGCGTTGATCACAGAATTCAAAGAGCAATCTCAAAGTGCAAGTGCAAGCAAGAAGAGGAAGAGAATTGGGGAGCTTGGAGCCATTTGTATTTGAATTGCCTATTTGTATTTTTGATTTAGGAGTTTGTATCGAGCTTTGTATTCAAGAATATTATCTTGCTCTCTTTATGAACATTGTAACGTCTTTTCCCTTTTTAATGAAAATGGTGAGGCTTTGAAATCGTGATGAGCGAAGTGTGCTATTTCGATTCCTTGTTTACTTCAATTAAGTAAATCAAAAGTTTCTGTAGCGTATGACAAGGCAAGGTATCCCGCGGTTCCGGCATCAAGCAAACATTGTGCATACATTCATACATTCATTCATAAAATTATTTTGTTTCTTATGCAATAAATGTTTGAATAAGCGAGAAAAAACACGCTGGTTCTCAAATCACCGATACTTCACCCGATGCGCAAGCCAAGCTAATGGCTCGGCTACGAGAACATCCGGATGTTGAAATTGAGAGTAACCCGAGCAGGAAGACATGGGTGTACAAATTACGAATCCGGCAGGTGGCTCGGAAAATCGGACTACGAAGGATAAGATGGGTACCATGGAGGCCCGAGTCCATGAAATGATGGTATCTGCCGCAAGGTTTGAAGAGTGGGACAAGCTCTTTGGAAGCGTCGTTGTAGTGGGTCGAGATGGGGTCACTTCTTTCGTTCCTCCTCGGTGTCGATGAATCTGCTGCAACCACAGTTCCTCGGGGTCTAGGTCGATCATCCGTGTTCGCTCGAGAAATGAATGTGTCGGCCGATTACAACTCGCGAGAGATACCGCAGGGTATGCTGCTGGTAGTACCGCAAACCATTAGATCTACTCCGTTGGCGAAGCGCACCTAATCAAATTACTATCACCACACTGGGGGAGCTGCGGGGATCTCGAGAATCGGGCTCTGTCCCTCATGTCATACACAATTCCACGCCCGGGGTTCACGAGACGACCTCAAAATGTTCCTCACCCGGGAGGAGGGTATTACTATAGCATGGGAGTCACCCCCGAGGGCACGCAGCGTTTGAGGGGCTCGGCCAAATGATCCGATCCGAGCACTTGAAGAAAGAGTGAGAGCTATGAGAGTATGCGGTGTTAGAGCCAAAGAAGCCCGTGAGCTTTGCCTAGTCCCGCATTTGGTTCTACCGCCAAAATTCAAAGCTCCAGAGGTGGACAAATGCTGCAGAGGATCGGCTGCCGAGAGAGCCATATTACAATGTTCGTCAGAAAAATGGGTCCCTATGCCAATGATGACAAATTGCGATTTATTGCTTCGAGCAGGTTTGGTGGGAGCTCCTGCGGATTGGTATATGAAGTTGCAATCCTCTGAAATCCATTGTTGGAAGGATTTATGCAGAAGCTTTCATGAAGCGATATAAGTACAACATGGACATGGCTCGGATGAGTCGTGATTGCGACACATGAGTAAGGGGGTGAAAGAGACCTTCAAGGAGTATGCTCAAAAAAATGGCGAAGCACAACCGCTTGAGTTCAACCTCCTTTGGTCGAGAAAGAGATGGTGTACATGTTCCCCGGAAACTCTGCAAGACAATCTATTATGACAGGTGATCACAAGTGTCTCAACCGGTTTCTCGACATGATAGTCTTGGGGAAAGACTTGAGCATGGCCTTCAAGCGGGAAGATTTTGAATCACCTTAGTAATGCAGGAGTTACGGTGGGTCCAATGACGAGAAGAAGTACCACCCCATTTCCTAAAAAGAAAGAGGAGAAGCTAATGTCATCTCGTGGGGAAACTCATCGTCTTTGGTACTCCTCCACCCCAAACTATTCCATTCTACTGCTCGGTGTCATCTCGGCAAGGCGATGACCGTCCCAAGACTCAAGATTATCGGTTCAAGAAGCGGACTAGTTTTGATCCAATTCCAATGACATATATCGAAATTTGTTTAATCACTTGACCTCCAACAATCGATCAACACTCGACCCATGAAAGTAGTGCGACCACCATTTCCCGGAAGAGGATACAATGCTAATGCCACTGCGGTTTCCACGAAAATGGGGTCGGTCATCTTTGTGGAAGATTGTAAAGCCTTCAAGCATGTAGTGCAAGATTTGATAGATCTTTGGTTGGATATCGTTTAAAGCAGAACCGCCCAAATACAACAATCAATCCGTTACCAGTCACCGAGGAAGCGGCTACCAATGCTATAGAAAGTCTTTGTTGGCAAGTTCTTTGAAAAGGTACAAGAGATCAAGACTCCTCTAAGTGTCATTTATCTTTGAGTTATCTTAGGGCCAAGGTTGTTAAAAAAGGGTGTTGCCATGAAGAAGGGTGTCTTGACTCTCTGTGTGTGGGGAGGTTGTGAAACTTTCAAAATGATCTGCAAGACTGATGGATCGGTATGTGGTCGAGATAGGGACCTACGATTGTGGAAGATGAAGTGTGGACCCTATATTCGACGGTGGTAGAGAGGCCAAAAAGCCAATTGAAGTCGCACAGTGCGCTACGAGATTGGTTCAAGCGAGGACCCGACCAAAGTAGCTAATGAAGACACGGTTTCCTTCTCATGCAAGGAAGAGATCGGTGAAGAGGTACTTGATGTTGCCTACAAAAGAAGGATGTTGGGGCACTCTAGGAGAGCCCGGTGGAAGGATTTGATTACTTGGTGAGATATGGTGCTCAGTGGCGCTCAAATCGAATAGAAGATATCCGACCTACGGGGTGGGATGAAGAAGATGAGCGGACACAACCAAGTGGTTGTCCCCATGGCAAAAGAGGGATGTTGGGACACTCTAGGAGAGCCAGCGGAAAGTTTGATTACTTGGTGGATATGATGCTCCGAAAGTGCTCTAATCCGAATAGAAGATATCCACCCAACTGGATGGGGTGAAGAAGATGAAGCGATGCGACCAAGTGGTCATGCGTCATGGATGGTTCGAATCCGGAGAAGTGTGGACACTTTGTACCACGACAATGATAGAGGAATCGGAAGGCCCATTGAGATTCCTTATGATTTCAATCCTGGTGATGCGAGCAAATGCTCACCAATAGTGATTGAGGTACCGGCTCCGTTTCGTTATGAGTCAAATAAAGCGGTTCCACTGGAAATACACGCGAGAATGTTCTCCAAATGCTACCACTTGTGACCAACATAGCGAGGATCGAGTGGGATCACGAAGCGGAAGAGTGTATGCTCGAGAAACCCTCGGCGGAAACATCTAGGGAGGTGAGCAGAGAGGCGCAAAGATAAAGAAAAAAGAGCGCAGGTGCTCGAGAAAAAATATGAAAAAGAAACCAATGAATTCTTGAAGTTTGTCCGCAAAGCGATTACAGAGTAGTTGATCGGTTTAAACAGAGCGCCTCAAAGATATCCATGCTATCACTTTGTTGCTCGGTTCGGAAGCACACGAAACGTACGATGAAAGTGCTCGGTGAGGCTCACGTTGCGAGAGGACATTTGGTGAATCGGATTTGATGGAATTGTCGGGAGTGTGGTGGCTGCAAATCACCTAACTTTTGGCGATGATGAGTTGCCTTGGCGGAAAAGAACATAATCAAGCTCTTCATATCTCGGTAAAGTGTGGGGACTATGTCTTTGGCGAGTCTTGATTGACAACGGTCTTCACCGAGCGTAATGCCAAAGTCAACCATGGACAAACTAGATGTTGATTGTTCCTATATGAAACCAAGTTCGATTTGAGTGCGAGCATTTGATGGGTCCAAAAAAAGGAAGTGCTAGGAGAAATGGAATTTCCTATCCAAATTGGTCCTGAAGTTTTACGTATCAACTTCCAAATCATGGACATTACCTCCTCATATAGGTACATGCTGTAGGAGACCACGGATCCACATGGTGAGGCAATTCCTTCTTCTCTACACCAGTAGTCAAATTCATGGTGGATGACAAAGTGGTCGTAGTATTCGGTGAGGAAGAGACTGCGGTTAATAGCCATCGAGTTCAAATATGTAGAAGCCATTGAAGAGTCGTTGGAAAACGACTTTTGAGTCTTTAGAGATTGCCAATGCGGTGTTTGGGAAGACCAAAGAAGAGAAATGGTTGCCAAAATTATGATAGCCCAAGGGTACAAGGTGGAGTTACGCTTGGAAAAGGCTGGTCAAGGGATTCTAGCTCCTATCCAAGCGAAGGAAAACAAAGACCGTTTCGGGCTAGGATACACCCAGTAAGGAGGAAAGGCGGATAAGGCGGATGGTAGCGCGCCGATGGTTGGCCAAATCGAGGCGAAGATCCATGGCCCTAGAGGATCCCAATTTGCGACCTTAGTCGAGTTTTGTGAGTCTTGGCTTGTAGGACCCCAATCAAGTGGTACATTATTAGAGATGTTTACGAATCCAAAGAAAGCGAGGCGAGTGCAGTTCGTCGTTGCGGTATCGGTGAAGAGTTAAAGAATTGGAAGACTGCTGATTCTCCTGTGACTCTTAATTTAAAGTAATCATTTGTAATGCAACCCTGTGGCTCTGCCCAAGGCCATAGGACCAGTTGTTAGGGGCACACGTGTTTTTATTTTCAAAATTATCATCATCAATAAAAAACGCTTGTTTTGAATTCCTCAATTAATAAAAACCAATTTCTCTTCATTTGCATGAGTCTTTGTCTGCTTTATTTGTCTGTTTGTTTTCTTGTTTCGCCTTTCATTCTGCTTTTTCGCTTCGGCAAAATGCAGATCCACAGCAATGGTCTCTGAAAATGACAGTGTCGACAGTCCACCTTTTGACTTTGATCACCCCGTCAATCAGGCTGAGGGGGATGTTGAAGAAGGCTGGGAAACTCCTCCAGAACTTTTGAGGTTAATGAAACAAGAAGAAAGGGTAATCCAGCCACACGAAGAGTCCACTGAAGTGATCAACTTGGGTACAACAGAGGATAAGAAGGAGGTCAAAGTAGGCACCACCATGAACGAAGAAGACCGCATAAAGTTAGTTCAGTTGTTGCGGGATTATGTGGATGTGTTTGCATGGTCGTATCAGGATATGCCTGGGTTAGACACCGACATCGTGGTACACAAGCTACCAGTCAAGCCCGAATGTCCACTGTCAAGCGAGAAATTGAGGAGGATGAAACCGAGAGATGTCCTCAAGATCGAGGCGAAGTGAAGAAGCAATTTGATGCGGGATTCTGGCGGTGGCCAAATACCGCAATGGGTTGCCAACATTGTCGAGTTCCTAAAAAGATGGGAAGGTCGAATGTGTGTCGATTCAGGGATGCAATCGTGCTAGCCCTAAAGGCGATTTTCCTTTGCCTCACATTGATGTCTTAGTGGATAGTACTGACTCAACACTCGTTATTCTCCTTCATGGATGGATATTCGGGATATAATCGGATCAAAATGGACCACGAGGACATGGAAAAGACAACTTTCATAACACTTTGGGAACATTACATTTATAAGGTCATGCCATTCGGATTGAAGAATCTTTGGTGCAACATATCGAGAGGGCCATGGTCACCTTATTCCATGATATGATGCATAAAGAGATTGAAGTTTACGTCGATGACATGATCGCAAAATCTAAAACCGATAAGGAGCACATTGTCAATCTGCGAAGCTCTTTGAGCGGTTGAGGAAATATAAGCTCAAGTTAAACCCGACCAAGTGCACGTTTGGGGTGAGATCGGGAAGTTGTTAGGCTTCATTGTCACCAAAAGGGAATTGAGGTGGATCGGACAAAGTAAAAGCCATCCTTGAAATGCGAGGTGCACGAAGCGAGAGAAAGAAATCCGTGGTTTCCTCGGAAGGTTGAATTATATCTCCGATTCATTTTTCACCGATCGCTACTTGTGAGCCAATCTTCAAATTCTTTGTGCAAAAGTCAAGAGCCGAAGTGGAATGATCGGTGTCAGCGACCTTGAGAAAATCAGGGTGTACTTGCAAAATCCACGATCTTAATGCCACTGGCGTGGCGGCCGCTCATCTTGTACCTTACGGTGCTAGACAATTCAATGGGTTGTGTGTTGGGTCGACATGATGAATCGGAAAAAGGAGCATGCAATATACTACCTAAGCAAAAGTTCAGCGATCGTGAGACAAGGTATTCTATCTTTGGAAAAAAACTGTTGTGCTTTAGTTTGGGCTGCTCATCGTTTAAGGCGGTACATCTTTGAGTCATACAACTTGGTTGGTTTCAAAAATGGATCAATCAAGTACATATTTGAGAAAGCCGACTCTCACGGGACGAATTGCCCGATGGCGGATGCAATTATCAGAATACGATATCTTGTATGTCACACAAAAGGCAGTTAAAGGTAGTACACATGGCACTATTCTGAATATTTGGCATGTCAGCCGATTCAGTTACCACCAATGCGGCATGATTTTCCGATGAAGACATCATGGCACTATTCGACGAGGGAAGTCCCACGAAAGTGAAAGATGGAGAATGATATTTGATGGTGCTTCAAATGTGTGGGGACACGGAGCTGGGGCGGTGTTAATCTCCCCTGATAATCGCTTCATTCCTGTCACTGCAAGGCTAAGCTTCTATGTCACAAATAACATAGCCGAATATGAAGCATGCATCCTAGGTATTGAGCGACCCTCGAATGGAAGGTTAAAAGGCTTGATGTGTATGGCGATTCGACTTTGGTTGTTCATCGGTGAAAGGCGATTGGGAGACCAGAGATCCCAAATTAATCCCCTACCGCAATTATGTTCGGGGAGTTGATGAGGTCCTTTGAGGAGATCACCTTCCAGTATATCCCTCGAGGTGAAAATCAGCTGGCCGATGCATTAGCCACATTGTCTTCTATGTTCAATGTTAGCTGCGACAAAAGTTTGACTAAGATCGAAAGACCGAGGAGCACTGCTGCGCATCACTCTTGCATGGCAATAGATGAAGAGTCGGCGAGAAGCCTTGGTATCATGACATCAGCGGTACATCACTAGTCAGGAATATCCACCTAGGGCATCAGAAAATGACAAGAGAACTCTCAGAAGGTTGTCAAGGAATTTCTTCTTGAATGGTGAAGTTCTTTACAAGAGAAACTATGATATGGTTCTCCTAAGGTGTGTTGCCAAAGAAGAAGCTGAGAGAATCATGAGAGATGTGCATGAAGGCTCGTTCGGAACCCATTCAAGTGGGCACACCATGGCTAGAAAAATCCTAAGGGCGGGTTATTGCGGCTCCGGATGGAATCGATATTATAGCTTTGTAAGGAAATGTCACAAATGCGGATCTATGCCGATCATATCCATGTGCGCTTTGCCAAATTAAATGTTTTGGTTGCATCTTGGCGTTTTCCATGTGGGGCATGGGCGTCATAGGTCCAATTGAGCCCAAAGCGTCAAGCGGGCATCGCTTCATTACGGTTGCAATTGATTACTTTACCAAGTGGGTTGAAAGGCGCTTCATACTCAGTATAACCCGATTCGATGGTTGCTAAGTTTGTGAAGAAAGATCCGATTTGCCGATATGGTCTACGACAAGATCATCACCGATACTTGGTAGCAATTTGAATAGCAAAATGATGAAAGACTTGTGCAAGGAATTCAAAATTCAGCACCATAATTCCTCTCCTTATCGCCCAAAGATGAATGGGGCGATTGAAGCGGCAAACAAGAATATCAAGAGAATAGTGCTGAGAAAATGGTGGTAACCTACAAGGATTGGCATGAGATGCTTCCCTTTGCTTTGCATGGCTACCGCATTGCCGGTCGCGCACATCGATTAGGGCAACCCCTTTTTCCTTGGTGTATGGATCGAAGCGCAGTACTTCCCATCGAGGTTGAGATACCCTCCTGCGGGTTACGATGGAAACTAAATTTGGAGGAAGCGAGTGGGTGCAGGTTCGCTGGATCAACTAAACCTCATTGAAGAAAAAGGATTGCGGCTACGTGCCATGGCGGGTGTACCAACAGAGAATGAGAACCGCTTTTCGGCAGGAAAGTCCGCCGCGTGAGTTTAATAAAGGAGATTTAGTACTCAAAAGATCACGCCTATTCGGAGTGACTCTCGAGGAAGTGGGCACCCACATATGACGGCCGTATGTAGTCAAAAAAGCTTTTTACGGAGGGCGCTGATACTCACCAACATGGATGGCGAAGACCTCAAAAACCCGATCAATTCGGACTCGATAAAAAGTATTATGCACGAAAGAAATAAGCGAAAAAGAGAAAGACAAGCCAAGTAAGAATTAGCTCGCTAGGTTGAAAACCGAAAAAGAGCGACTTAGGCAAAATCGGAGCGACCGGTGGATTGAAAACCCGCAAAGGCGATCAGTAAAAATTAGGGTCGAGAAAACTTGAGCATGAAAAGTAAAGAAAGGCATACAACTTCCACGAAGACTTGAATGAGGAGTGATCAAGGTCAAGGACACAAATGTCAAGATCACTTACGAGAGGCGGGACGATCAAGTCGATTTCTCTCTTATTTTCGTGTCTTTTTGTAGTTTTAAAATTCTCAAATGTCTTGAGCGATCGGCGTAACATTACATGCGATCGGCTTCCATATCAATAAAGCTCAGCTTTTCTCATATCGTGATTGTTGGTATTTCTGTTTTTCTGCTCAAAATAAGCGTTTTTATGATGATGGTGATACTGAACTGTAAAACATGTGCATACATCATAAGGCATTACAAATCATTGCGAAATCTTTAAAAGTCATGGGAAATAAGCAAATTCCTAAAGATAATTAATCTTACAAAAAAGGTTGCATTCACAAACCGTTCCAAGTGGCGAACCAGAGAGCAAGCGCGCGTTCGGTTCACAAGCCTCGCAGTTTCCCTCGGCTTTTCAGTCTCATACCAGGAGTATCGGAAGTCGGTTGAACTAGTAAAAAAATAATGAGCCTTGTCAAAAAGCAAAAGTGAATGGTCAGAAAAAAGAAAGCTGATCGAAAAGAAAAACATGAGAAAAAACAAATAACCGTAGCGTAAAAGTGGTGAGAAAACAATTAAAAGGAATCAAAAACAAAGGAAAGCGATCCACCACATGCATCATCACATCAAAATCATAGCATTGCATGCACTCACATAACATACTCTGCATAACATGCCTTTGCATAACATGCACCCATGCTTCATGCATCATTCCTTGCATCGGTGACATATGCAGTACCTCAATTCAATACGCCGGTGCATGGTCATCTTAATCGGTCAATCAGCGGGATTTGCAAATCCGCCCGGGACGTGCATCCGCCCGAGACCAAGGCGTCCGCCAGATCTCATCGTTATCGAGCAAGCGAATCATCGGACCGAGTCGCCCGGTTTAGTTCAAATCAGCGGTCAAGCGGCGACTTTGAACTCGACCTTCATCCCGCCAAGTCATCACGGAGCATGACGGATCGGCCCCGAACCGGCGTCCTTGGACCGGTGTGCGATGTTAAGCATAGTGCAAGTCCATCAAGGTAAAATGTATCAGCCTCCACAACTTGATACGAGAACCTCAAAGCGCTCGGTAGGCCACCTTGAGCCAGCGTTCCTTCGAGCCCAGCGTTCCCCGAGCCCAGGCGCTCCGCGAGAACCAGCGTTCCCCGAGCCCAAGCGTTCCTTGAGCCTAAGCGTTCCTTCAAAACCCAAGTGTTCCTTGAGCCTAAGTGTTCCTTGAGTCCAAGTACTCCTTCAGAGCATGACGCTCCTTCGAACCAGTGTTCCTTCAGAGTGACGGCGCTCCTTCATCACCGCACTTTTTTTGTTACTTTCTTCCCAGTAGGTGCGGCTTATCAAAGGGCGGTACCTTCTCTACTATTCTATTTATTGTTTTACTTCTTCTTTGTTTACGCCACCCGAGGGTCGGCGCCATTTTGTTTCGTCTTGTTAGCACCACGTTCATTGCGGTAGTTTTACGGCTAGTATCCATTCACCCAAAAAAAGAAAATTCGGGTTTTTCCTAAGTTGACAAAATCGGTATAATTTCTGAATTCTTTATCTCTATTTTGCCACGGAATATGTTTTGCCAATTCATATTCCTTGTTAAAATCTAGATAAAGAGAGCGCGTATCATACCCCAATTTTGTAAAGCTTTAGGTCAACACCCTAATTTTCAACCAAAAATAAATAAATTAAGGCTTGGCATGCATTTTAGAGTTTTAAAAAGTCATCCAAGGGTTTTTAGGATCATGTTTAGAATAAAAATGCATTTTTGAGCAAATTAGGACCTTTTTAGGGTAAAGGGCATTTTGGTCATTTTCACAACAGGATGATTTTTCTTGTTAAAAATATACATCCACAAAAATACATTTTATTCCATCCAAAATAATTTTTGTACAATTTTTGGAGAGAAATTCCTAGTCAAAATAATTAAACATGCATTTTTCCTATTTTTAGTGCATAAAAATGCCGAAAGACCATTAAAAATTCCCCAATTAATTAAGTGACAATTTTAATTGTCTAGAATAATTAGGAGGTTATTTCATGGTGTCCAAAAATATGTGACATGTTTTTAATAGGTGCACTCTCAATTACATGCCCAAAAGATTCAAAATTCAAAAATAAAAGGAGGAAGTGTCCTCAATAAGACAAAACAACAAAAGCAAGTTTTTTTATTTTTTCCCCTTCATGATCAGCTGATCATGCGTCCCTCCCTCTCTCTATTTCCCTCAAGAAGCTTCTACACACTCCATTACTTACTCACCAAGTTTTAATTTGATCATATCCTCGATGTTGCCCTTTTGGTAAATTAACCCATGCACTTACACTAACCTTCCCACCAAAAACCCCATCTTACCTTTTTGAGAACATTCCCTCACCAAAATACCCTTAACCCTATTTTACAAAAATCACCATTCCCAAATTAGATTTTTTTGTTCATAAATTCCCCTTTTTCCTCCTTTTATGCGCCACCTTCACCCATTTCTCTCACACACTTGTGTTTTCTAAATACCCTTGATCCATGTGACCAACAATCCTAACCATCCATTCAAAATTAAGATCCAATCCTAGAGCCCAATCAAAGCAAAAAGTCCTAAATACCCTAAAGCCTCAAAATCCCTATAAATAGCTCGCACTCCTCTCTCTTCACCAATCTTTGGCTATCATTCTCACCTTCAAGAAAACCAAGCATTATACTTCTCCTCCTCTCCACCCCTCAGGCCGAAGCCTTCTCCTCCTTCCCCTCCTCCATTACTTCACCTTCATCCACCAAAACACCTTGTATCCACCTCTCACACCCTTAACCTTCCTTTCTCACTCAAGGAGTTCATCACACCACCTTTATCTCCTTCCTTCTCTTGCAAGGCGAAGCCCTCTTGCATTTTTCTCCCTCCATTTCTTCAATTTTCTCTTCCATTTTAGAGAAAAGGTAAAATCCATAACCCTCTTTGCATCATCTCCAAATATTTTGCATTGAAGCTCATTTTCTTCCCCTCATTCCTTTCGCATAGCATCATCTTTTCAATGTAGTTTGTTGTGGTTGAGGGTGAGATTTGTTGTCTCACCCTAAAATAAGTTGATTAGTGTTGTTTTCATGTTAATTTTTGAGTTTTCTTGTTAAATAAAATGGAGCAAGGTTTCGCATATACATGATTAAAATGTCTTCAAAATTGATTTTGTTGTTTCTTTGTTTAAATCTTGTTGTTGGTATTCTTCTTTAGTAAGTTGTTGTGGATTTGGCTCTATGATTCCTACTAGTGCCAAGTGCACTTTGATCTTAGTAGTGAAGAGAGCTAGAAATGACTTTTGTTTAATATATTAGTTTATGTGCTCATTATTTCTTGTGTTTTAGTTTACCTTTTGTTTATTGATGATCTTGCAAAGTGATTCACACTACATGCCTAGTGCATTTCCTTCAAGTGGTGAAGATTGCAAGAGAGGATTCAATTTATTTCATAGTTGATATGTTTATGATCTAGCTATATTATTGTTTAGTTAATGATGATCTTGCAAAATGATTCTCACTACATGCCTAGTGCATTCCATTCAAGTGATGAAGATTGCAAGAAAGGATTCAATCTATTTCATAGTTTAATAGTTTATGTGTTCTTGTAGTCTAGTTATGTTGTTGTCCACTTGTTGATGATCTTGCAAAGTGATTCTCACTACATGCCTAGTGCATTTCATTCAAAGTGGTGAAGATTGCAAGAAGGGATTCAACCTTGTATAAATTGTCATTCTATTCTCTACTTCATTTTTTTAATAGTTCTTGTGAATTAATCATAGTTTTGCTCAATGTTCAAAGTTTTCTTTGCATACTTAGTTTAGGCCATGAGCCCATCTCATTGAATAAAGTTCCCATTGCATATTCTATAGTGTTAGGGTTTTGATTTTTCGGTTTTGGTTCCCTAATGTGTGTTCTTGGGATTAGGGTTTTAGGCTTGGAGGTTTAAGTCACTATTTAGTTTTCTTGAACTTTTAGCTTGAATAAAAATGCCTTGCTAGATGCCCATTTGGCAATTTCCTATGTTAGTTTAGGTTTATGCCTACATGTTCATGCATTCATTTATATCCATATCTTTTCAAGTTTACTCATGCATATATTAATATCATGTTTTGCATCTCATAAATTAAATGTGCATATATTAATATCATGTTTTTTCCTTTTCATAAATTAAATGTTCATGCATCCAATAATGTTGTATTTTGCATTCCATAATTGCATACTCTTGCACTCATATGCTTGTATCATTGTGCACCCAATTGTTCATAGCAAATTGTAAATACTCTTTTGATTGCTTTGCTTGTGTCCCAATGGTTGTTTTGAGCTTTTGACTTGTAAGAAGGATTTGAAATGTTATATTTCTTTTCAAGCATGAAATCCTATGTTTTTTAATAAGAAAACCTAAGGCATTTTCTAAATAAAAATCATTAACCATCACTCGAAGCCGTTGCTTGTTTGATCGTTAATGAGGAGCTATTAGTGGTAGTCACTCGAAGCCTTTGCTTGTTTGGCTATCATGAAAACTCCCACACATTAATTAAACAACAAAAACAACTAATTCAAACTTCCAAAATAACACGAGCTACTAGCTCTTCCCCTTTTTCAAAACTATTTTTCAAAAGAATAATACGGCGTTGTCATTTGGTAATCACTCGAAGCCATTGCTTGTTTGATTACCGAGTTCGACTCTCTTTTCTTCGAGTTAATACGAATGCCACTCGAAGCCTTTGCTTGTTTGGTGTTCGCGAACACTCGAGTCTTATTTCAAAAAACTCTAAAAGCACTTTCAAAAATCACAAAGCCGTTTCACACGCAAAAAGCGAGAACTACGTTGCTTTGATCCTCACTGTGTGAGGTGCGTAGGACCGGGTTCTGTCCGTCAAGCATACCTTTAAAAAACACGAGAACTACGTTGCTTTGATCCTCGGCCTATGAAGTGCGTAGGGCGGGTTCTGTCCCGTCAAGCATACCTTTAAAAAACACGAGAACTACGTTGCTTTGATCCTCACGGCTGTGAGTGCACGTGGGACCGGGTTCTGTCCAAAATCAAGCATACCTTTAAAAACCCATAAAAAACAAGAACTACGTTGCTTTGATCCTCGGCGGTGAAGTGCGTAGGACAAGGGTTCTGTCGTCAAGCAAGCTTTTCAAAAATCTTTGTTTTGATCCGCTTTTCAAAGATACCAAAAGCATCCCTTTTTCCCGTTTTCAATAAAGTGATTTCTCAAAAAGAAAAGAAAAATAAATAGAACAACGTATTTCAAATCAAACATTTCAAAACCACATCAAATTAATGGTTCCCTTTCGTAGAAGAAAGAGGCGTGTGAGGTGCTAATACCTTCCCATGCGCAACCGACCCCCGAACCTACATCTCTAAGTTTTGAAAGACCACCCGCTTTCCTAAAAAGGTTTTTCAATGTTTTCCTAAATAAATATTGGTGGCGCTCTCTCGATTTTCAAGCGTTGTCAACCGAAAAGTCCCAAACCGGATTTTTCGGGTATACTTGATCGCAAGAAAGTGCGAAGCCAAACGCAGGAGTGCTATAGGTGCCGAGGTGTTGTTTTGACGCTAGTGTAAGCGCGGAGTTGTTCTTTGGGCGACGCAATTGAGAGTGTCGTTTTAAGCGGCGATTACGTGAGTGGGTGAATGGTGTAGTCGGTTTTAGTCCTAAGTGACATGGTAGACCTCGTAGTATTGTTTGGTCCACTACTAGGTGTCGAGGTGTTAGGTGAGCTGAGGGCGACAACCTTAGAGCTGTTGGCCGATGTAGAGACGTCGGCCTTAGCACAGAAAATGACGTATGTGTGTTGTTGGCCTTATGGCTACGAGTAGAGGAGTAATAAATGATGAAGTCCACGATGGGCATTAAAATAAATGAAAAGGGTGAATCTGCAGAGGACTTGGTCCTAGAGGTGAAGCAGAGGACTTAGGTCCTATTTATGAATGTAAGGCTGCGGTCTAATTGGTGAGTTCTTTGGGATTGTGTTATGATTTAATTGAATGATGTATATCTTTGTGTGTTATGCATTGTTCATGGTGTCGAATAAATCATAAACATAATGGTGAAAGCAGAGGACTTGGTCCTATGGTGAAAGCAGAGGACTTCGGTCCTAAGGTGTAAGCGAAGACTTGGTCTTAATGGATCCATCATGCATATGCCCTTGGTGTTTTGAGTCCGCATCATGCATATAACTCATGCACTAAATAATTGTGTTATTTGTGTGTTGTGCCGAGGTGTTTATATGTGTTTTGCTTAGCATAATGCTTGTCATAAACCTTATTATATGTGTTTAGAGACTCACCCTACTGCTTTTATGTTGCTTCTCATGTTGGCAACTTGCAGGTATCCCCGAGTAGAGGTGTCCTCACTCTGTGTAGTTGGCGTCATTTTGCTCTAGTAGTGTAACACTGGGGGCCGAGTAGCGTAGTGGTCTATTATGTAGGTTTTTTTTGAGTTGTAAACCTATGTCTTTTTGGAACATGTATTATTTTGACTGTGTTGTAACTAATAACCTGTTACTGTGAGCTCGGTTCCTTCTTGGCCGAGGTGTTGTATGTGCATCACACTACAACTATTTAGCTGCGCAATTGTTTTTATTGTTTTGCTTGGTTAAATTCACGTAGAAAAATGTAGCACTCCTTGAGTGGTTTTTGAAAACTCTGATTTAATTCGCTAAGTAGTATTAAAAGTAAGGGGGTGTTACAATCATCATTTCTGTTCATTATATACTTATGTTTGTGCATCAGGAAAGCATATCACAATATGTATCACAAGGAGAGTTAACAGATTGCTCTGGTGAACAAGATATCCTTGCTCGTGCCTTGGGAAGGGAAGAGTATAAGGGTCGTACAAGAGGTTATGGATATGGCATTCCTCCTACCACTGTGTTTGGGCCAAAGAGCCATAGCAGGGCGTGCGGGCAATGTAAAGTGATGGCGGCACAATATGACCAGATATCCAAGAATGTTGCTGTATTAATGGAAGAGAGACAAATGTATAAGCGACTCTTGCACAATCCCTTCTTTGCACAATCCATTCTTTGCACCACCCCCTCATTGCACCTATATCACTGTTGCACCCTCACCGCCCAAGATAGCGCACGAGATAGCTTCACCATCCCTTCAACACGGTATTTATTATTACTCGACACTTTTTTGTACATATGTATTTGATCAAATTATCATGTATATTTATTTTCTTTATAATTGATTTAGGATATATTTGAATGTGAGCTATATATTGCAAACCCACATCGAAAGGTTCAGTGGGCATCTTATGTAACCAATTGAGTGCCACAATGCACAATTTACCCATGCACGAAAACCATTTGAGAGTTAGAGTAGACTATTCAATTGAGAAGTCTGCACCATTACTGTTCCAATTGTTAGTGCGGATATATTTCTTGTGGGTCAAGCACTTAGTACTTTTGTGGCATGGCACGCACAACTTGTCGTTGTAAGTGACAATATTTTTGTTAATAAGTTAATGACTCATTGTTATATATAATGTGTGCTAACTAACTAATCATTTTTTAATATATACGGTACCCCAAAAAGGAATATCTAAGGAAAAGAGTGTTAGCAAGGTCGGATCTCAACCTTCCCTTCCACCAGACAATACCAAAGTGTCCGACCATCTCCTTCTATTAAAGGAAAGGAAATACACCCAGTCCAACATCTTGTTAAATCTCCCAATGATGAATTCGAGGAGTTCATCACTTAGGTAAAGGTCTACGTGACTACAAAAATGAAGCCTTGGTCGTGACCTTATTAACTTACCGACCGATGAAATTGTGGGAGTGGAGCAGTTGTGATTCTCAATGTTGAGGATCAAGAGAAAGTTTGTATATGACATGGAATGGGCCCTTTGTGAGTGTTATTAGAGTATATATGATGTATGTATTAAATTTTTTGTACACAATAGTTGTATATATTAGAGTATATATGAGGATCTGAAAGTTGTATATATATATATATATATATATATATATATATATATATATATATATTATTTATAGGTTTTTGTACAATGAGATGGTGGTCCCTTCGCAACGGACACAAAAGTTTTTGTTCTTGTGCACAGAGTGTATGGTTGTGTGGGATCAAGCTAAACCAGAGGATATTATGGCTAGGAAGAGTCAAATTGAAAGTTATGTCCTTTCACGCTTCAGGGCTGCCCAACATTTTGATCATGAATCTTTATTTTTTGCACCACTCAATATAGGGTGAGAAATTTAGTCTTCAATCACTTGGTTATTTATTTTGAGGATTGTATTATAGTGTAAATGTGTACTCATTCGTGATTCATTTACTTGTAGGCAACATTGGGTATTGTTTGCAATAAACCCTAAGAGAAATACTGTGTACTATCTGGATTCACTTCAAGGTCATTACAAAGTCTACGTAGACTTTCGCATGAGATAGTTGACAGTGTGTATGTGTAACCCTCTCATTTTTATAATTTAATATATGTATTTTGTTTAACTTAGTTATATATATGTATGACGTTTCAGTGTTTTGAGACAATATTGGGGATACTCTGTGAGTAAAACAAAATGGGTACCAATAACCGTAAGTTTTTTATCAATATTCTTATAAATTTAATTGAATTTTTGGGTCATAAAAATGTGACAATGAATTAACTAATCTTTTGCTTTGTAGTGTCCTAAACAGACAAATAACAATGATTGTGGGTATTATACTATGAGATATATGAGAAAGATTATCACTCACGACAAAGTAGTGATTCCAATCAAGGTAACTACTTATATTTCTTTTTTATATTGATATTATAGTACTTACTCACATTTAATAACCATTTTAATTCTAATTTTATTTCATTTTATTTTTCAGTATTTTCCTCACTGTAATCACATCCAGCATTACTTTGATGAACAACTTACAACAGTAAGGGGGGAGTGGTGTCGTTATGTTTCTAGCTTTTTGTAGCAACTTTTGAGTTAATTTCATAATGTTAGTTAGTTATTATGTTGTATGATTTGGATATATATTATGTTGTAAGTACTTGTTAGTTTAATATGGTCTTTTGGTGATATGCACATATGTGTGTATCTATATTGGATTGTAATGATATTGGCTGAATTTTGTTGGAATGATATTGGATGAATTTTGTTGGCAGGTGTTATACCCCAATTTTGTCCGCCTTCTTTCCCTTGTTTTAGTCGTTTATTTTTTAGTAAGGGCGTGTTTCGGAGTCGCATGATTACGAGAATTATTAGTATAGCGTCTCGGTTACCAACCCGAACCAATCTCAATCTCCCCGTTCAACTTAATCAAAATACCGTTGTTTAAATTAGGCACGCACGCGAATGATCGATCTTTTCGCGCGTTCTTCAATTTAATATCCGTATTCGAGTTTAGTCGCACATAAACAGGTCTACCTAAAGTCATTGTTCTCAAAAATCTCTTCAAATTCAGACTTAAGAATGCGATTCCGAGTTAATTTTAGTGTTTGTAGTTAACACACCCATTTATTCTATTTTGGTCTAGTTTTAGCGTAGTTGTCAAGTCCGGCCCGTTCTCGTCCTTGTATTTGGCCTGGCTCCTTTTTCTTATTATTATTTTTGTTCTTATTTTGTTTATTTAATTTATTTAAGCACATATACAATCCAAAAATGTCAAAAATTCTATTTAGCTTAATTTAAAAGTGTTTAAGAGTATAATAAGTCCAAAAATGCCAAAAAAAATTATTTACAATTTAAAAGCACTATAACAGTCCAAAAATGTCAAAAAATGCTATTTAGTTAATTTTACAATTTAAATGCTCTTAAGAGTCCAAAAAATCCAAAAATACAAAAATAATAATACTAAAAAACACATAAAAACAGGATCCGAAAATACAAAATAAATAACAAATTAGGGTTTCAGGCAGCATGCCAAGCTGCTGCAGCTGCTGTTGGGCTTGGATCAAGACATGAAAAATTATCCAAAACCCAGTCAAAACTCAATTAATGCCTTAACCTAGTTTTAGACTATAAATAAACAGTCCAATAACAGTCAAAACACACAGAAATCTGCATAGAAAAAGCTGCGAAAATCACTAGAAAAATAAGGATTAGAGTTTCACATTGAAACCCTAATCCACCAAACATACAGTTCTGAGTTCCTAAATTCGAAAAAGAAGAGAACTAGCAGTGAGGATGGGAGAAAAAGTAGCAGTCCAAGTAAAGAAGCAATAGTAGCAGATACAATAGCAGAGTAGCAGCCACAGTCATAGTCACATGCAGGAGTAAAGGTTGGTTATTCAGTCTAAATATATTAGAATTAGTCTGCATGAAAATTGATATGATGTTTGTATTAGTTGCTAAAACTGGAGTCTGTTGAAAATTAGAAGTTAATTTAGGCAAAAAACTGTTGTTTGTTCTATTTATATTCTGTTGGTATCATTATAAACCAGAATTGTGTTTTTAGATAAACAATCAGAACTGCGTATAAAACAACTCAGACAACACTATAAGATTACAGTATTATATCTCAATCAGAATCACAAAAAATAGCAAATCAGACCAAATAGAGAAAGGAGTCCAAACGGAGTAGGAGAGAAATCAGACCCAAGGAAAGCATAAAAAAAACCAGCAGAAACACTAACTTTAGGCTCGTCGGAGCTCCGGTCGTCTTCTCCGGCGAGAGCTCCGGTGAGGTCCTTTGAAACCGAACACACACCACCGCAAACCGAACCCTCTTCGTCTCTATCCCCAAAACGAACCATGGTTTTACCTCAAAAACAAACACAATAGATCAGAAACGTTTTAAACAAGGGAAACTAAAGATAAAGAAGAACAGAGGAGGAAAACGAACCTCACCCAAAGCGGAACGCGACGTCACCGGCCACCCAACTCCGGCGGGATCATCTCCGCCGTCGTTCTTCCCTCTCCCTCATCCCGAAACCGAACGACCTACTCCCATGGAAGCCGCGAACATTTCACTGGGTTTCTCTCTCTCCCTCGCCGTGAACTGAGGCGGATTTCGCGCCGGTGGTTGCTCTATCTCTCTCTGCGGCGCCGCTGAACAAGGGTAAGGGAGGATCAGTTTTAGGGTTGTCATTTTTAGGGATTTCATTTATATACCATCTCCCACCTTTTTTTATTATTATTCAGATTATTAGTTACACACCCTTCATTCCAGTAGCGCACCTCCCCAATTAAGCCCGGCCAGCATCTGGGGTCCCAGGATCTGAACCGGGCCTTCCTAATCATACCCCCTATTAATTATGCAATCCCCTGCGACTAATAAAACCCCAATTTACTATTTTCACCCCCTGATTTACTTTTTAATTCTTTTCCAACTCAAACGTAAATAATTTTTCTCGCGAAATTAAACAAGCGGCTAAGTCGGTTTGTACAGTACAAGGTTAGTCATTATTTTAGGGCCAATGAGTACATGCAGTTGATAACCCTGCAAACTTAATAAAATATAAATAAACTATTTTTCCTAAAAATAGGGGGCTAAGTCGGTTGTACAACCGGGTTAGTCAGTGTTCTAGAACTAATGAGCTGTACAGTTCAGGAGTTCTAGAATACCTATTCTAAAATCAACCCATCTCACAACTCCTTTCAAAATTCAAAAATTATTTTCAAAAAGTAGGGGACTAAGTCGGTTGTACAATCGGGTTAGTTAGCGTCTTAGGAATCAGTGGGCTGTACAGTTCAAGGAATCCTAGGATCCCTACACTAAAAAACACCAACCCATAAACATTTACAGGAAGAACTACGTAGCTTTGATTCCTCCATTGCATCCGGAGGTACGTAGGAGCAAGACTCAACTCTTGTCAAGCACTAAAAACCAAAATTTAAATAATTCTTATTCTTTCACAAATAAAAGGGTAATAATTAAATAAATCTTAATCAATTAGACAATGGATGTTGTGGGGTGCTAGTACCTTCCCCACACATAATGACTCCCGAACCCTAACAATACCTTGTCCTAAAACCTAAAGGGATTTCCGAATTTGCCCTTAAACTAAAATTTGGTGGCGGCTTCCTAAGAACCTTTCGAAGAATCCTTTCCCGGATTTTTCGGTCGCTACAGCTGGCGACTTCACTGGGGACTTATTTATTTTTAGAGAGTCAAAACCTAGTCTAATTAATTTAGGATTAATTCGATTTTTACCCTTCTATTTATTTATTTGCTTTTGCATAATTATGTTATTTATCTGTGTAAACCCTAGGGTAGAAGACGATACTTGTATGTATGTTTGTTTTGCAGCTTTGGGTTTATTTTAAATTGCTCCTACACACACTGCACTTCTACACTTCACACACGTGAGAAAAGTCCTCTACCCGGACTCGAGCATAAACCTAAGTTAGAACGAGATTGCGTAGTGATGGCCTGCGGGACATACGTCTCGTTGGGTGGTCACGAAAATCTCACCTAGAGTTTGATTCCTTTTGAGGATGCTATCCCTTCTAATAGCTTGCCTATTGTCAGGGTCAGTGTTCTTGACTGGGGTCCTTGGCTCTAGGAACCATGTGTAGGATTCTTTAGAACCATCCTCGTGAGGTTCACTATAAAGAAAACTTTAGACCCACTCCATACGATACCTTCCTAGGTTCACAAAGGAGCTTAACACCCTTGCATTCAAAACAAACATTAGTGCATACCGTCTTTTACAAACACAAAAAAAAAAAAAATCAAATAAAAAAAAAACAAGAAAAATCAAAATTGTTATTTCCGCAAAGTTTTTTTAGAAAGTATATTACATGCATTTTTTTCTTTTTTGCAAAAATATTGAAATAAGCATTTTATATTACATGCATTTTTATGACCATCAGGGAGTTAAAAGTTTTATTTTGGAGAGAAGCCATGCATGCTAAAGTCAAAATCAAATTTTGTTCTTTACTCTCCAAATGAAAGTTTATAACTCCCCAATGTGATAAAATCAAATCATATGCACGTACATCTCATGCACATACATTTCATGGGCATACATTACCATTTCATTTACATTTCATACTAACATCATGCATTGAAAAAAAACAGAAAAAACAGAAAAAGGCAAGCTGGTTCATCAACATCGTTATTGGACTCGCTCTCAAGCAAGGAACATGGCGAAAACCAAGACAATCAGTCTTTGAAGGATGAGATTGAAAAGTTGAAGGAACAATTGAAGGACATCTTTGGGTCGAAGGATCGGATGACCGAGATTTTGAAGCTTCTAGCCGACAAAAATGCAGGCGACAACATTTCAGCTGGGGGCACCAATGGCCAGGCCACAAACGTATCCGGTCCTCATAACTCTGGTCCCAACATTTAGGGTGTGCAATAGCCTCAATGGGGTCTACCACAAGGTTCCACGCCTCCAACAGCAGATGCTGCCTATGAAGGGGATACTTCTGGGGTTGCTGCATAGAATCAAGATGGAATGGCAGAAAACAATGTTGGTGATGAGACAGAACAAATTCAGCACAAAACTTCTGGCACCACCAAAGGGCTTTCTCAAGTTCTCGAACCTGACTTCAAGAATCATACTCGCCCTATCCCTCACAATGTGGTTGGTCTTTCTCATGGTTACCAAGCTGGAGATCCCCAAGCAAGAGATAAGCTGCAAATGCTAGAAGAGCGTCTAAGGGTTGTGGAAGGATCCAATGTGGGACTAGGGGACGCGTATGACCTATGTCTCGTCCCCAATGTGGTCGTTCCTTATAAGTTCAAAGTGCGGACTTTGATAAGTATCGAGGGCAACATGTCCTCTTAGTCACCGACTATGTGCTGCAGAAAATGGCTCGGTTTGCGGCGCAATGATCACCGCTTATTCATTACTTCCAAGACAAGTCTAGTTTGGGGCGTCGAGTGGTATACAGTTGGAACGTGCTCATATCCAATCTTTGGAAAGATCCGCCGATGCTTTTCTTAAGCGGTACAAATATAACATCGATATGGCTCCGATAGGACACAAGCGCAAAATATGACCAAAAGAGACAACGAGTCCTTCAAGGAATACGCCAGTGTATTGGAGAGAGGTTTGGCGCACAAGTAGCACCACCTCTATTGGAAAAAGAAATGGTTGCCATGTTCATGGAAACTCTTCCATCCTCCTACTATGACAAACCGATAGGGGAGTATCTTCAAATTTCTCGGACATGGTTACCATAGGAGGAAGAGTAGAAAATGCAATGAGGATGGGAAGATCACTCATAATTCGACGGGACTCCTACAATGTTCAATAAGAAGAAGGGGAAGTCAACGCTATAGTAAAGAATCAAGGAAATTCGCACTATAATTCTCCAAAGACCATCGGCCATCAAGGGTCATCCCAATACGACCCCATTCCCATATCATACACGGACCTGTGCAGCCAACTTATCAGCCACAATGTGATTTCTCCTCGTCAGATGAGACCAGTTCAGCCCCCATTCCCAAGAGGACACGGCCCAAAAGCCAGCTGTGAATTCCACGCTGGGGCAGTCGGCCACTCAGCTGAAAATTGTTATCCCTTAAGGCACATCGTTCAAGGCCTCATTGACACAAAGCAGCTGAACTTTAAGGAAGGTGATGATTAAATAGCAATTGGTGAGAGTTATCAAAGTACCGAAGACGGTGTCGTTAATCATGTGCGCTTTTCCCCTGCAGATAAAGAGTTCAAGAACTGAGAGACTATTGATTTTTCTGTGATTTTCAATTCAAAGTAATTTTCTGTAATGCAAATCCTATGGCTCTGCCCAAGGCCTTAGGACATTTCAATAAGGGCACGCATGTTTCATTTCAGTATCATTATTAATAAAATAGCATTTTGAATTCTCTAAAATTCTCCTTATATCTCTCTCATTTGTTCGCTTTGCCTTCTCCTCTATCCGTTTTCACTTCCAACTAATGCAGATCAAAATTCTTGAAAATAGCAATATCGGTAACTCGTATCATAACCTTGATCACCTCATTAATCAGACTGAGGAAAATGTTGAAGATAACTGGGAGGCCCCATGAGAATCTAGCTGGAAACAATTGAATCTACTAACTTGGGCACGAAAGAAAACAAAAGGAATACAACAATTAAGGACAACGAACCAAGAAAATTCATTCGAATCTTGTCTGATTGGGTCGACGTCATTAAACGCCCACCGGTGTAACAAGATCTGTGATTGTTAAAATTTAGTCTGCCCTTACGGCCTTCCAAAAAAGATCGTCACAAACAATGGCGGCAGAGCTGTTTGTAGACCTCAGGTCGTAGTCCCTCCCCATACCTCCCAAAAGTGAATGAGGCAGTTGCAGCAACAAACAAAGAATATCGAAGAGATCCCGCAGAATGCGATCCTCAAACACTCCCTTTGGCCTCACATGGAGGTTAGACCTAAATTCACACCTCAACAGGGGCAACCCAACGCAACAAAAGAAGTCATCAAACAAAATGGTTGCCCCATGTCATGACCAGCTGTATCAGATGAGAACAAAGAAAGCTTAAGAAAGTCTGTCTTCGACAATTTCAAGAAAGAGACATGATGCCCAAGGAAATCTTACCTACCCAAAAGGATTCTCAACCTCAAATTACGAAGAACTTTACGTGGAAAAAAAATCGTTCTCTGGAAGAGCCTTAACTCTCACGACGGTGAAGACCTCCCAATCAACTCAAATGCAGTCAAGAAATAATATGCCTAAAAGAAATGATATAGAAAAAAGAGAAAAATGAGCCAAGCAAGAATAAGCTCGCTAGGTCGAAAGCCCAAAAGGGCGGCCTAGGCAAAAGTTAGAAGCGACCGATGGATCGAAACCCAAAAGAGGCGATCCAGGCAAAAATTAGGGTCAAAAGATTGGACCAAATATCGAGGCAAACAACACTTACGGAAGTCGGACAATGAGGGGATCGGGGTTGTGAACATGAATAGTCGATAGCGTTATCTCAAGGAGATTAGCTACCAACAAATCTGCTTAGTATTTTTCGACTCTTCTGGTTATTTCAACTCGGTTACTGATGTAATCTTCAGTCAGTGTGCCTTCTGCATACTCGGCTTCCAATGTTAATATCAAACACTTTCCATTCTCTTCCATTCTCTCTCTTTTTTGAAATGATGTTTTATGATAAAAGATACTGAATGGTGAAACATGTGGCATATTCATAAGCATTACTATCATTACGAAATTTTTGCTAATCACAGAAATGACATAATCTCCTACAAAAGCAGTCATTGCAGAAAACGAATAGCTCTTATGACAATTCACGATCACCAGCATGTCGATCCAGCACTACAAATACACAAGATGGCTTCATATCTCACACTGGAAGTCCCGCGAGTTGATGAAGCAGTAAAAAAGAGATTGTCAAAAAAAAAAAAAAGAAGAAGAAGAAAGGTGTCATCCCGCATTTCATTCATCATCCCACCACATGTCAATCATTACATGTGAATACATCACATACAAGCATATCAATTTCATTGCATTATTAAATACGCCAAATGGAGATTACCTTTTCATTTTTGAATGCACTTACTAAGTTTTCAGATCGACACACTAAGTATCGGTCCCTATATTTCATTCCCAAATTAATCCCATGTCATATCACGGATCACCAGGCTGATCCTTATAGACCCCAAGTGGTCCTTCTGAGCAGTGCCCTAAGTGGCCCAGTCGCAACGCGTCGAGTCGAGCCCGCGAACCTTCTGAACCAGTGGTCCTTCAGACTAGTTGTGTCAGCCTAAGACACAGTGGACGTCCTTCATGGTCAACATATCAGTTCTAGACCTGATCTTGACCCATCATGGATTCGAGTATAAAGGCCCCTCAGACCGTTTAACTAGTACAGTAGCTAGTTGCGCTCCTTCAGACCACGACGGTCCTTCAATTAAGGCCTAGGCAGCCTTCCAGACCCTGAGTGGTCCTTCAGAGCCTTAGTGCTCCTTCAGGTCCTTGTTGACCCTTCATTCAACTCTCGGTTAATGCGCCAAGTGTTAACCACTCCCTCTTATCTCTCAAACCTTCCACTTCCCCCTAAACGGACAAAATTAGCGTCTATCGTATCTTTATTCCTATTTCTACTATGAAAGTTCTAGAGCTCAGCACTTTCTAGTAAAATATTAATAAAGAGGGGCAGCTGTTATACCCCAATTTTGTCTGCCTTCTTTCCCTTGTTTTAGTCGTTTATTTTTTAGTAAGGGCGTGTTTCGGAGTCGCATGATTACGAGAATTATTAGTATAGCGTCTCGGTTACCAACCCGAACCAATCTCAATCTCCCCGTTCAACTTAATCAAAATACCGTTGTTTAAATTAGGCACGCACGCGAATAATCGATCTTTTCGCGCGTTCTTCAATTTAATATCCGTATTCGAGTTTAGTCGCACATAAACAGGTCTACCTAAAGTCATTGTTCTCAAAAATCTCTTCAAATTCAGACTTAAGAATGCGATTCCGAGTTAATTTTAGTGTTTGTAGTTAACACGCCCATTTATTCTATTTTGGTCTAGTTTTAGCGTAGTTGTCAAGTTCGGCCCGTTCTCGTCCTTGTATTTGGCCTGACTCCTTTTTCTTATTATTATTTTTGTTCTTATTTTGTTTATTTAATTTATTTAAGGACATATACAATCCAAAAATGTCAAAAATTCTATTTAGCTTAATTTAAAAGTGTTTAAGAGTATAATAAGTCCAAAAATGCCAAAAAATTTTATTTACAATTTAAAAGCACTATAACAGTCCAAAAATGTCAAAAAATGCTATTTAGTTAATTTTACAATTTAAATGCTCTTAAGAGTCCAAAAAATCCAAAAATACAAAAAAAACAATAATACTAAAAAACACATAAAAACATGATCCGAAAATACAAAATAAATAACAAATTAGGGTTGATGAGCAAGATGCCAAGCTGCTGCATTTCTTTATTGGGCTTGGATCAAGACGAAAAATTATCCAAAACCCAGTCAAAACTCAATTAATGCCTTAACCTAGTTTTAGACTATAAATAAACAAATCCAATAACGAAAAAAACACACAAAATGCATATAGAAAAAGCTGCGAAAATCACTAGAAAAATAAGGATTAGAGTTTCACATTGAAACCCTAATCCACCAAACACACAGTTCTGAGTTCCTAAATTCGAAAAAGAAGAGAACCAGCAGTGAGGATGGGAGAAAAAGTAGCCAAGTCCAAGTAAAGAAGCAATAGTAGCAGATACAATAGCAGAGTATAAACCACGATCATAGTCACATCTTTGGAGTAAAGGTTGGTTATTCAGTCTAAATATATTAGAATTAGTCTGCATGAAAATTGATATGTGATTTTTCTTGCTAGCATGTGGATAGGGCAGCTTCACTTGAGGAGAGGGTGCTTTGGGTTTCTCTTGTACCTGCACATCAGAGAACAAATTGTTTTCATTAAGGTTAGACTTCACACCTTCTTCACTTTGCTCATTTTCAACTTCCCCAATTTTTTCAGTTTCATTTTTTTCACTCAACTCAATTTTTTCATTTTCTACTTCCACCTTCTTCTCACAAGTCACCACAGGCGTTTTCAACTCCCGACCACTTCTTAGTGAAATAGCCTTAGCAGTTTCATTCCTTGGGTTATCAACAGTGGAAGCGGAGAATCCACTGTTAGATGATTCAGCAAGCTGCTTTGATAACTGGCCAATCTGAGTTTCTAGATTCTTTATGGAAGCTTCATGATTCTTTTCCATACTCTTCATGGCTTGCTCTTGTGATTGAAAAGTTGTCTTTGTCATTTGCATAAACTGGGTCAATGCTTCCTCCATAGGAGATGGCTTTCTTTGTTCTTGGCTAGGTTGCTGCTTGTGTGACACTACGGTATCATTATTCTTCCAAGAGAAGTTGGGATGATTCTTCCACCCAGGATTGTAGGTGTTAGAATAAGGGTTCCCACCTTGCTTCTGAAAGTTGCCCATATAATTGACCTGTTCACTGTTATCTCCATGAGTTGCACAATCACCTTCATGAGCTTGTCTACCACAATAGTTACATGCGCCCTGGTGTACTGCTTGAACGGTCGCAGGGGTTTGAGATCCACCCGTGCAGAGACTAATTTAGTTGTTTAGTAAGAGCTTCAATTTGGAGTGACATTACCTTTTGTTGAGCCAACACAAAGACTATTAGAATCCAACTCTAACATCCCTTTCTTCTTTGTGGCACCCTATCATTTTGAATTTTGTACTCATTAGAGGCCATATGCTCCACTAACTGTCTTGCTTTCCTCTCTGCAGCTTTAGTACCCAAAGATCCTCCAGCTGAGGCATCTAACATCATCCTTGTTTGAGGTCGCAACCCATGACAGAAAGTTTGCAACTGAAGAAAATCATCAATACCATGCCCAGGACATCTTTTTAATAACAGTTTGAACCTTTCCCAAGCATCATACAGCGACTCACCATCTCCTTGCTCAAAATTTGATATTTCAGCCCGTTTCTTGATGAACTTAGAAATTGGAAAGAATCTTTCTAAATACTTGCTCTAGCTAGCTCACCCCAATTGTTTGATTTCTCTTTGGGATAGTGTTTAGCCAATCCTTAGCTCTACCAGTCAAAGAATATGGAAAGAGACGCAACTTTTCTCGGTCTTGATACAACCCATAAGATTTGTGGACCCACAAATTTCATAGAATTGAAATAAGTGTTGATTTGGATCTTCAGCATCAGACCCAGAGAATTGTTCTGATTTCAAGGCAGTGAGGATCGAAGATTTGATCTCAAATGCCACAGCCCCCACAGGTTGGAAGGTGTAAGCTTGGACGCCTTGGTTCCTGTTCCCAAAGTCGCCAAGAGTGCGAGCAGGCGGTGGATTTTCTCCCATGATTTCAGTCACAGTTTGTTGCACAGAAGCTTCTCCGGTTGTTGCTCTTTGCTTCCTTAACCTTACTTCCTTTCTATTAGCTCTAGCGGTTTTCTCAATTTCCGGATCGAAAAGTAGATCTTTAGGATCAACAGCTCCGCGCATGCACTGAGAAAACAACAAACTTAGACAAGTGTCAAAGCAAACTGTGTGATATATATACAATAAATTAATTAGTAAATTAATTTCGATCCCCGGTAACGGCGCCAAAAACTTGTTAAGATATTGGCAAGTGTACCAAATCGTGCAAGTAATAAAACCGATAAGTACCGGAATATCGTCCTCAAGGATCGAACTAAATTACTAATTACGCTAACAACGACTAATATGAACCAAATTTAAATAAGGGTTTGTTTGAAATGGTTTGAGCTATGAAGCTCTAAAATAAAGCAATAAAATGTTTTTGAGCTTTTAATAATTGGAACCGAAGCAAACGTTGAACGAAATACGATGAGAATGGATGCTAGGGATGAACGTCTTTTGTTTCCGCACTATGTAACTGGTTTAACGTCAAGGATACCTCTCTCTCTTGTTTTGCTACCGACCCTACAATATTAACTAAGTCCTAATTCCATAGGTAACTAGTCCTTTGTCGATTAATTAAACCCCTAATTCCTTAGGTGATCCTAATTAACTACAAGCCTTAAACACTAGAGGTCGCCACATACAACAATTCAGAGAATATCCCTAAGTCATGAATTGCTTAGGAATTGAAATTCTACCATTCAATAATAAGAACTTCCATTAAATCATTCAATAAAAGATAAGTCTACAATTTTCCAATCGTAAATATGTTAAAACTGAATTTCAATCCACAAAATACAAGAGAGAACAAAGTAAATATATTTAAGGACCAGCAAACATAGTGCTCTAACAAAATCAATTCATCCCTAACATAAGGGTTTAGTTACACATGATCAAGGGAGATGAAAAGAGAGAATTACACGATGATGATGATGATGAGGACATTCGAAGTCTCAATACTTGTTCCCAAGGCTTGATTCTTCAATAGCCCTCTGCTGCAATGAGTTCTCTCTGGTGTGCTAGGGTTCCAATTCGTCAAAACAGTCAAAAGTCCCCCAAAACCGAGTGAATTCGCGTTTTTAATTATTTTTCTCGCCCAGCCGCGCGGCCGCTTCCTTATTTCCCTGACTTGTGGCGCTGATTCCAGCGCGTCCGCGCCATGTCCCGCGCTAGCTTCCTTATTTTCCTTACTTGTACCACTTGTTCTTCAAGACCTTGTAATTCCTGGGCACAAAAACACACAAGAACCCCAAGCATAAACATTGCATAATACATAAGCCTCTAATAGCACAATTTGCCAAATTCTCCTAACACTTCACATTAATTCATCACAACTTCACAGTAAAATCCCTTTTTAACACTGAAAAACATCATGTGATGGGGATTCATCAATATGATGTTTGTATTAGTTGCTAAAACTGGAGTCTGTTGAAAATTAGAAGTTAATTTAGGCAAAAAACTGTTGTTTGTTCTATTTATATTCTGTTGGTATCATTATAAACCAGAATTGTGTTTTTAGATAAACAATCAGAACTGCATATAAAACAACTCAGACAACACTATAAGATTACAGTATTATATCTCAATCAGAATCACAAAAAATAGCAAATCAGACCAAATAAAGAAAGGAGTCCAAACGGAGTAGGAGAGAAATCAGACCCAGGGAAAGCATAAAAAAAACTAGCAGAAACACTAACCTTAGGCTCGCCGGAGCTCCGGTCGTCTTCTCCGGCGAGAGCTCCGGCGAGGTCCTTTGAAACCGAACACACACCACCGCAAACCGAACCCTCTTCGTCTCTATCCCCCAAAACGAACCATGGTTTTACCTCAAAAACAAACACAACAGATCAGAAACGTTTTAAACAAGGGAAAGAGTGAAACTAAAGATAAAGAAGAACAGAGGAGGAAAACGAACCTCACCCAAAGCGGAACGCGACGTCACCGGCCACCCAACTCCGGCGGAATCATCTCCGCCGTCGTTCTTCCCTCTCCCTCATCCCGAATCCGAACGACCTACTCCCATGGAAGCCGCGAACATTTCACTGGGTTTCTCTCTCTCCCTCGCCGTGAACTGAGGCGGATTTCGCGCCGGTGGTTGCTCTCTCTCTCTGCGACGCCGCTGAACAAGGGTAAGGGAGGATCAGTTTTAGGGTTGTCATTTTTAGGGATTTCGTTTATATACCGTCTCCCACCTTTTTTTATTATTATTCAGATTATTAGTTACACCCCCTTCATTCCAGCGCGCACCCTCCCCCAATTAAGCCCAGTTTCGCATCCTGGGGTCCCCAGATGCGAACTGGGCCTTCCTAATCACACCCCCTATTAATTATGCAATCCCATGCAACTAATAAAACCCCAATTTACTATTTTCACCCCCTGATTTACTTTTTAATTCTTTTCCAACTCAAACGTAAATAATTTTTCTCGCGAAATTAAACAAGCGGCTAAGTCGGTTGTACAACCGGGTTAGTCATTATTTTAGGCCAAAAAGATCATGATTCGGTAAGAACTGCAAACTTAATAAAATATAAATAAACTATTTTTCCTAAAAATAGGGGGCTAAGTCGGTTGTACAACCGGGTTAGTCAGCGTTCTAGAACTAATGAGCTGTACAGTTCAGGAGTTCTAGAATACCTATTCTAAAAACAACCCATCTCACAACTCCTTTCAAAATTCAAAAATTATTTTCAAAAAGTAGGGGACTAAGTCGGTTGTACAACCCGGTTTAGTAGGCGTCTTAGGAATCGATGGTCAGATGCAGTTCAAGGAATCCTAGGATCCCTACACTAAAAAACACCAACCCATAAACATTTTCAGGAAGAACTACGTAGCTTTGATTCCTCCATTGCATCCGGAGGTACGTAGGAGCAAGACTCAACTCTTGTCAAGCACTAAAAACCAAAATTTAAATAAGTCTTTTTCTTTCACAAATAAAAGGGTAATAATTAAATAAATCTTAATCAATTAGACAATGGATGTTGTGGGGTGCTAGTACCTTCCCCACACATAATGACTCCCGAACCCTAACAATACCTTGTCCTAAAACCTAAAGGGATTTTCCGAATTTGCCCTTAAACTAAAATTTGGTGGCGGCTTCCTAAGAACCTTTCGAAGAATCCTTTCCCGGATTTTTCGGTCGCTACAGCAGGGAATGAATTTATAACTTGTAATTAAAAGGGAGAATAAACAAAAATAAAAAAATATTTAAAAAAAAACAGTCAATAGGTAGCGTTTTAAAGAAAAATGCTACAAATGAAATTAAAAAAAAATCAGTCAATAGTAGCGTTTTTAGAGAAAACGCTAGAAATGAAATTAAAAAAATCATTCAATACCTAGCGTTTTATAGATAAAACGCTAGGTATGGACAAAATGTACTAGAGGATCCCTAGCGTTTTATAGAAAACGCTAGGTATGGACAAAATGCGCTAGAGGATCCCTAGCGTTTTACAGAAAACGTTAGGTATGAACAACATTACATTACAAAATGGCTAGCGTTTTTTAAAAAAACACTACGTATGAGCGAAACACGCTGGGTCAATGGCTAGCGTTTTTTTAAAAATGCTACGTATGTCCAAAACACGCTAAGGAAGATCCGCAACGTTTTATTTCAAAACGCTACGCATTTCTGACAATCCCTAGCGTTTTTAAAACGCTACTAATGGGGGGTACGTGTTAAGAATCATAGGATCATACATCCATAGATCAAACTCATAAGAGAGGAATTGAGCATAGGTATACTCATGAGGTAAAAGAGGTAGATACTCTTCATAAGGAATCATATTGAAAGAAGATAACTAAAAATGATTACAATGTGCTCTATATATAGAGCTCTAGGAAAGTTTAACTAACCAACAATTCCCTAACAAACTAATTACCACTAAACTAATTATATCTAATTTTATATTTCTAATAGCCTCCCTCAAACTGATAGTGGGATCACCACAACAGTTTGAAATACAAGAATTATTCCAAACACTAAAATAAACGAGAAATTAGAAAAGAGAAACAAAAAAAAGTCAACAAAACCAAGCAATAGTGCAGCCCAAATCGCATATGAGGGAGGAATGTTGGCCCAAAGCACGAGGAAGCCCAAAACATGAATACTGGCCCAAAGTTGGCCCAATAGATGAACCACAGCCACAGAACGCAATGCAGGCAAGAAGTTTCTCGAACGTCACCGGGGTCATGTTGAAGTCCACGGCGGAGGAGCTCCCACGGCGGTTCCGATGAGGATAGCAGGTTCCACAGAGAGACAAAAATCACTTCGTCTTCCTTCCTAATCTTCCATGGCGGTGCAGTCTTTTTTTCACTACCACCAACAGAGAACGGAAAAACGTTGATTCCTCTACAGATCGGGAACAGAAAGTTCTTGACAACATAAGGAACTTCACATCTTGGATCTTCAAGATACCTTTCCTTCACAATTTCTTCAAGAATAGCAAGATTAAGAAATGATCTCGCACGAAGAAAATCATTAGCAGCAGCGAGCAGTGAGATTGAGTTTTGATTAAAGAAAGAAGATGAACAGACTGAATTTAAAAGAATAATTTCAAAGAAAAATTTGTAATCTAGATCTGGATGTGTTGGCCTTTTGGTGCAGACAGTTTCTATTGAAGAAACAATTTGGAAGAGCACTATGTGTAACTGATTCGCTGGATCTGGTGGTTTCTTGACAGCTTCATAGTAAACCTTCATTGCTTGATTTGAGATTCGATCGTTGCATCGAAAAGCGAAATCGACGCACTCAACAATCTTCTCCGATAATGGCACGATGATCGGCAGTGATATACGCTTTTCGAACTGAAGCATGAATGATGAATCAAATCCAACTTAGTGTGTGAAACTCGATCCGATATGGTGAGGCAGGAGTGCCTTCTTTGAAAACCAAAAACGCGTTTCTTCAAAGGATTCACAACTTCAGATTCGAGATTGGAGAAAGTTCTCTCATCAGTAACAAACTTCTCCGATTTCTTTTCATCTTCCACCTTTGGAATCGAGAATGATGATGCATCGCCATAGTCAAAAGAAAAGAGACTATCGCTGTCTTCTTTGAGTGTTTTAAGCGAACACGTTATTTCGCCGATCTTGACCGAGCATCCATCAAATTTCGGATCAACTGGAATTGGCGGAGGTGCAGAAAACGTATCAAGATACGATTCTTCACCAAAACTGCCGAACACGATATTGAGATGATCGTTCTCTTGTTGAATCGGTGAGGCATCTTCCTCTTCAAGATCGGCAAACAACCATGGTGGAACTTCATCGCTAAAATCAGAATCGACATCAAATCGTAGTCTTCACGGTGGTGACCGAATCGAGAATCATAAAGCGGAATCGGAGCGTAATCCTCATCTCTAGGGTATCGCTCTGATACCATGTTAAGAATCATAGGATCATACATCCATAGATCAAACTCATAAGAGAGGAATTGAGCATAGGTATACTCATGATGTAAAAGAGGTAGATACTCTTCATAAGGAATCATATTGAAAGAAGATAACTAAAAATGATTGCAATGTGCTCTATATATAGAGCTCTAGGAAAGTTTAACTAACCAACAATTCCCTAACAAACTAATTACCACTAAACTAATTATATTTAATTTTATATTTCTAATAGTACGCATTCGTAGCGCCAGCTTTTCTAGCGTTTTAAAACGTTACCAATGCCCAAAAACGCTGCAAATCCTTAAATGCATTTGTAGTGAGCAGTGGCGGATGTATTCACATCACTATGGGGTCAATTTCCCCATGAGAAAAAAAGGCTTTATATATATATATATATATATATATATATATATATATATATATATATATTAGCTTTCAATTTTGTCCCCAATAAAAATAGAGCTTGCCCTCATTAATTTTTACTTACTCAAATATACAAGATCAACTTATTCCAGTACATATATTGAGAGTGATATTTTTGATAATGTTATTAATGAAAACATCATACAATATTATCGGACTCACGAAATCGACGCACTCAACAATCTTCTCCGATAATGGCACGATGATCGGCGGTGATATACGCTTTCAAACTGAAGCATGAATGATGAATCAAATCCAACTTAGTGTGTGAAACTCGATCCGGATATGGTGAGGCGGGAGTGCCTTCTTTGAAAACCAAAAACGTTTCTTCAAAGGATTCACAACTTCAGATTCGAGATTGGAGAAAGTTCTCTCATCAAGAACAAACTTCTCTCGATTTCTTTTCATCTTCCACCTTTGGAATCGAGAATGATGATGCATCGCCATAGTCAAAAGAAAAGAGACTATCGCTGTCTTCTTTGAGTGTTTTAAGCGAACACGTTATTTCGCGATCTTGACCGAGCATCCATCAAATTTCGGATCAATCGAATTGGCGGAGGTGCGTAAAACGTATCAAGATACGATTCTTCACCAAAAGCGCCGAACACGATATTGAGATGATCGTTCTCTTGTTGAATCGGTGAGGCATCTTCCTCTTCAAGATCGGCAAACAACCATGGTGGAACTTCATCGCTAAAATCAGAATCGACATCAAAGCGTAGTCTTCACCGGTGACCGAATCGAGAATCATAAACGGAATCTAAGCGTAATCCTCATCTCTAGGTATCGCTCACGATACCATGTTAAGAATCATAGGATCATACATCCATAGATCAAACTCATAAGAGAGGAATTGAGCATAGGTATACTCATGATGTAAAAGAGGTAGATACTCTTCATAAGGAATCATATTGAAAGAAGATAACTAAAAATGATTACAATGTGCTCTATATATAGAGCTCTAGGAAAGTTTAACTAACCAACAATTCCCTAACAAACTAATTACCACTAAACTAATTATATTTAATTTTATATTTCTAATAGTACGCATTCGTAGCGCCAGCTTTTCTAGCGTTTTAAAACGCTACCAATGGCCAAAAAAAACGCTGCAAATCCTTAAATCTGTTGTAGTGAACCGTGGCGGATGTATTCACATCACTATGGGGTCAATTTCCCCCATGAGAAAAAAAGGCTTTATATATATATATATATATATATTAGCTTTCAATTTTGTCCCCAATAAAAAATAGAGCTTGCCCCCATTAATTTTTACTTACTCAAATATACAAGATCAACTTATTCCAGTACATATATTGAGAGTGATATTTTTGATAATGTTATTAATGAAAACATCATACAATATTATCAGACTACGAAATCGACGCACTCAACAATCTTCTCCGATAATGGCACGATGATCGGCAGTGATATACGCTTTTCGAACCTGAAGCATGAATGATGAATCAAATCCAACTTAGTGTGTGAAACTCGATCTGGATATGGTGAGGCAGGGAGTGCCTTCTTTGAAAACCAAAAACGTTTCTTCAAAGGATTCACAACTTCAGATTCGAGATTGGAGAAAGTTCTCTCATCAGTAACAAACTTCTCCGATTTCTTTTCATCTTCCACCTTTGGAATCGAGAATGATGATGCATCGCCATAGTCAAAAGAAAAGAGACTATCGCTGTCTTCTTGGAGTGTTTTAAGCGAACACGTTATTTCGCCGATCTTGACCGAGCATCCATCAAATTTTGGATCAACTGGAATTGGCGGAGGTGCAGGAGGTGCAGAAAACGTATCAAGATACGATTCTTCACCAAAACTGCCGAACACGATATTGAGATGATCGTTCTCTTGTTGAATCGGTGAGGCATCTTCCTCTTCAAGATCGGCAAACAACCATGGTGGAACTTCATCGCTAAAATCAGAATCGACATCGAAACTGTAGTCTTCACCGGTGACCGAATCAGAATTATAAACGGAATCGGAAGCATAATCCTCATCTCTAGGGTATCGCTCTGATACCATGTTAAGAATCATAGGATCATACATCCATAGATCAAACTCATAAGAGAGGAATTGAGCATAGGTATACTCATGATGTAAAAGAGGTAGATACTCTTCATAAGGAATCATGAAAAACTACGTAAAGTCAGATCCTAAAAAATGTGGTTTGGTGTACTTGATCGTGAAATTTTTTTAATTTTGTAACAAAATGTCTAAAGTTAAATGTTAAGTAGTGCGTTTTGAGGTACTTCTGGGATTTGAAAAAAAAAAATTAACTCTTCAAATACCAGAAGTTTGGTAAAATATAATAATAAGTTTGTGAAAAATCAAAATACGTAAAGTGGGATGCTAGCAGTGTATTTTGGGGTACTTTAGGACCCTAGAAAATTGTAGATGTTCAAATACACGAAGTGTGTTCCTCAATAACCATCTCTTTTTGATTTTATAATCTTCTTATTTAATTTATAGTTTCAATTTAATTTTATCTACGAAAACTTCAGCCACATTTACAATAGATCATCAATCGTACTCTTTCAACTTTCTTTATGTGCTTCTATTTTATTGATAATTTCCATCAAATCCATCACGATACCACGTGTTTCATTTTCTATTTTATTGTCTTCATTATTTTGGTCATTTTGCATCAACGGGTATTAAATCTTTTCTTTAATTGGTTTTTATATTTTTATCTTTATTTAATATTCGAGTACATGCAGTGTTGCTGCATTGACTCCCCGTGGGTGTAACACCCCCTTCTACCATAACTACTATTTGAATTAATTGAAAATCATAGTGCGTAAAAACTTTTAGTGCAACCACTTGAGGGTGCCACATTTTAAACAAAACACCTTTCAAAACTCCAAAAAGATTAATTAAAATAAAATTCCAAAACGTAGGATACATAGCACCAAATAATATCCGGGAATAGGTATTATAGCAGTGGAAAAAATAACAACTTAAACAATAGTTCAAAATGGAAAAGAAATAACAGCTAAACATCCCCGGTGCTACACGATCGTGAGCGACTCGACCATACTAGAAGAAGGATCTCTAGTCACCTTGGGCCATCACACCGCAGTTGCCGACATACGAGGCAACACGACGCAGTAGGGTGAGTCTCAATGCATAGGAAATAATAGATAAAACAAGAAACACAGTAGAATAGGCACACCAGAGATACAGTCAATTCACATACACCATTAATACAGTTACACCAAATACAGTTACACCAAATACAGTTACACCAAATACACCATAAATACAGTTACACCAAATACAGTTACACCAAGTACAGTTACACCAAATACACCATAACTACAGTTACACCATAAATACAGTTACACCAATACACTATTATATTTATGAACACCCAATCAATCACCAGAACATGTATGTAATGCATGAGATGCAACCCAAAACTCCACTGGGCATATGCATGTGGATCCATCACCAAAATTGCCTTGAGGGCATTCACCAAACACCAAAATAATTTATGAGGCCGAGGCCTATTCACCAAAAATATACATATGATTATGCGACACCATGACTATGCACCAAAAACACCAAATCACCAAAAGAAAGCAATAATATACTCACCAATAGCCTTGTGGGCTCACCAACACCAAAGAAAGGTCATAGACCCCAACTCACCATTATTTAATCACCAATAATACACCACACCACAAATAGTACTTCTTTAGGGACTAAAAGATCACCAAGACTAATTCTACCCAAACACCTAGTACTCACATACTCTCTCCTATTTAATTATATCAATTAACAACCAATCACCTTCATAACAATTAACACCTATTACACACCATATTACATTTAACTCATGCAATTCACCTTATAACTCAACCAAATAATTACTCCTAGTGTTTATATATTCAATTTACGCTACAACAACACCATAACACCACAATCAAGAATTTATCAATTCAATGCATGAAATTCAAGTCAATCACATGTGAAGTCAAACAATCACCTAATCAATCAAATACTCCATAAGTCAATTCAAACAATTACTCCTAACACATAATCCCTATGATTTCATGGTTTATAAATTATTAACTATGTAAGAGAGCCCCCATACCTTGTTATTTGAAGAAGATAACACTAAAGCTCCCAAGAAAACCCCTCCAAGACACCAACACTCCAAGCCTTCCCTCTTTCTCCTTGAATCAATCGCTCCTCTCCTTCTCTCTAGCCCTAGCCGTCGCACCTCTTCACTCTTCTCTCCTTTCTAATTTTGAAATTTTGTTTCTAATGAGGGTTTCTCCTAAGACCCTAAGGTTTTATTAATTGGGTTTGGGCCACTTAACTCCATTGGGCCCTAATTGCACACCTCTAATTATTTTCTCACATCCTCCCTATTTAACTAAAATACTCCCCATTTAATTACTACACCCCACTCCTTAATTAAATTAAATACCCTATTTTTAATTTGATTTTTAATTCCCAACCATATGCTACTTTTCCTCCTACTTTTCCTCCCTCCTATAACCACTTTGGTTTTCCCTAGAAACTTGCTTTTAATAATAACAATAATAATATTAATAATAATAATCATCATCTTATATTAAGTATTTATAACATCAATTTTAGTCCTTCTCAACATGGTCCCTATGCCAAAAACTCTCCAATTTGGTCAACTACCCTATCAAATCAACTCCGAATAATTTCTAATAAAATTTGGGGCGTTACAGTGGGAATTTTAGCCATGTTTACAATAGAACCTTCATCATCTTCGTTCAACGGGACATTCAGTCACATTTACAATAAAACCTCCATATTCTTTTTCAACTTTGTATAACTGCTCCTATTTTATCATGGGTTTTCCTTCTTTTTTCGATAAGCAATTTCATTGAAATGAGCACAAGGGGTGTCCATCCCTTACAATGAGAGAAAAAAATATACGGAGGATGTTCAATATTTCTCTCTTATTATGGGTTCATTTTTTGAATTTGTATTTAATGAATGTTAATAATTATTAAAGTTCTTTAGACTTTTTCTTCTTATTTTATCTACAAAGGATGTTCAATTTGAATGTCTTTCTTAAAGTTCATTTTAAATTTATAATATTTTTTATTTAATTAATATTTATAATTTAATTTCTTATTCACAAGAATTAGATTTTATATTTTACAAAGTCACTTCATTTGCCTAATGGCATAAGCTACTTATTAGATTTTATATCACAATCGACAAGCTCAATGTTGACCAATACAAAATTTTCTTTCAAGACGATCTTTATATTATTCTTTCAAAAGAAATTAATTACTCGATTATACGATGAAATTTAGCCATAATTAACTTATGTCTATAGGAAGTTTCACGTACGCATAATTAACTTATTTTTCACCAGAGCCTATAAATATAAGTAACCCCTCATTTGTTACACCTGGTAATATTATTTAAGTATTGACCCGTCCAGAGGACGGGTATTGAGGCTAGTCATCTCTTATTGTTTACTCCTATTGTTTACTCAAAGGTCTCTTATTGTTTTGATCCCCACACCATCTCCTTAGAGTCCTTCAACCTCAACAAATGAGAGAGTGCTTTCATTTCCCATCAGAGTTGGCAATGAATCTCCTGAGGAAATTAACCTTCCCGACTAGACTCTACATCTTCTTCTTGTTTCTAGGTGGTATAGCTTTCAACACGGCTTTGGCCTTATTCTTATCAAATTCAATTCCTTGATTATGTACCAAGACACAAAAGAAGTTCCTAGCTAATACCCCAAACATACAATTAGCAGGATTCATTTTCAAGTTTTGAATTCTCATTCTTTTCAGAGCTTGTTCTAACTCCTCCATATAATCAATTTATGGTATAGAGTTGATGGCACACATTCACTTGTATGAATCCTATCTCTGCCTAAGATCACAACATATGAAGGCTTGCCGTCTGTCGCAAATAAGGCTAACCTGGTAACTTTGGATCCCACGGCTACATCGGCTATCAATACCCCAAAGCATGTGATGCATGCCTCATGAAGCGGGTCATCTTCATGTTGGTAGGAATTAGGTATTTTGAGTTCTTCCATGGCCTTTTCATAGTGGTTAAAGGCATTACATTAAGGACAACACCTCCATCTACAAACACTATGTGAATGGTTTCACATTGATGTGGGTCTTAATATACAAAGGTTTCAAGTCTTGGGTCATATCAGAAGTTGGCTTCTCAAAGATCATGCCAACAGTTATCACATTGACTAGCTCTGCTAAGATTGCCCACTCTACTTCCACAGATACATATCCTTCCAACTGCTTGGGTTTCCCTTCTGTATTCCGAAATTCCACAATAAGTAAACAAATAGTCTCAATTTCAGCCATCGGGCAATCGGCTTCTTCATTGAATATATAGTTGCAATGGCAGTTCGTAGATATGGTATTATAGTCACTAATAGGGTTGTTTGTCAATTCGACTGATCCAATCATGTTATTAGATTCAACTTATTCTTTAAGGGTATTATCTGACTTCGGTTTCTCTGCCTTACTGTCCTTTTCTACATCCATCTCCTTATACTTTGGAAAGTCCTTATCTAAAGCCTGGATCACAGTTGGAGCAGTGATTTCTTGCTTATCTTTATCTTAAGCCTCAGCTAAGATTTGCAAAGTGTTATTCGTTTTCTATATTGGCCTTGCCCTTTTCAATCTCCTCTTTTGAGTTCTAGTCAGGGCAACTGCTTTAGGGACTCATTCATTTGCCACCATGTTTACTACCCACTTAATGGTATAAGGTGGTTTAATCATCCTTGTGGGCTTAATATCCTCGTCATCTCTCACGGTTATTATTAGTGAAGGTATCAGTTGTTCAATGGTAACCTTGGCCACTCTCCTCTTTCCCTTAGAAATTGGCTCCTCATTCACCTTTGGCAAGGCTAACTGCCTGATGGTTCCATCGGCTGACTTGCCCCTAAGTATAAGGTGCTTTGGACATTGATATTTATGGTTTGACAAAGGTTTCTTTGATGTGGATGTTTGCATGGAAACATACTATTAATTTAACCAAGAATTTGGTCAACTTCCCCCGACATGGCTGCTTTCTTAGCCTTTCTTGTAACTTGGCTTGACTTAGCTATAGCAAGCCTTGGGTCGGGCAAACTTAGTCGGTCAAACACTAAGGATTTAGGCCTAACCACTTCAAGCTGATTGAACATAGATTGTTGTCAGCTTCAACAACCTCCTGATCATTTTGCTTTGGTACCCACACCTTCTTATAGACCTTCTTTCCTTTCCCTTTATCTTTTGATTCTGACTGACCACAAAAAGATACTATGTTGATATCCATTACCGGGAAAGGGTCTGAGTCTACAATCATCTCAACGATTCCTTTATCTTCCAACTTAAACCTACCCTCCTTGATAGCCTCTTAAATGGCTTTTTCGATGACTATGCAATTAGATGTGGCACGGTTGAATGAATTGTGCCACTTGCAGTACTTTTTATTTTCCAATTCTTCAGGAGAAGGCGTCGTGTGGCCACCTAATAACATAATTTGCTTATCGTTGAGCAGATAGTCAAAATTTGGTCAACTTTGGGGATATAAAAGGAGTATTCCACCTTTCCCCAAGGTGTCTCTTTCTCCTTACCCTTAGCAGATTTCAAGGCTAGGCAAGTGTAAGTTTTCCCTTTGACTATTTCTTCTGACATGATGTATGTCGTGGGATCAACTGACTCATTATCAAAGTACTCTTCCATATCCACAATGGACACCAAGTGTCGTTTTCGCCTCAGCTAGCTCTCTTATTTACTTTCTCTTGTATGAAGTGCTCAATTTGAACAACCTTGGAGGCTAAGCCACTCAAATTGACACAGGCTTGGCCCACCAATTTTTCCTTTAGCTGAGGGTGCATGCTAGTGATGGTCATGGCAATATACTGTGATTCAGGGAATCACACAGTGCATTTTCCAGTCAGCTTTATGAACTTCTCATTGAATCGGCTACTAGCTCATCAACCTTTTGTCTTAAGTTCATAAGATCAACAACAATGACTTCAGGTTGAGGCCAACATCAAATATAGTCGTCTATCCTAGGATTCACAAACATCAAAACAACAATTTAACACAATTTCAATTAACATCCCTAACAACAATCTAACAAAATTTCAATTAACAAAAGTATCAATCATACACATCCACATTTCAATTTTCTATCATTTAACACTAACCGTTATGTGCAATGAGAAAAAAAAAATCCAATGATCTCATGGTGGTCGGTGACCGGTCTGCCACTCGGTGTGGTAGTGAGACTTCAAAACCAAGCAAATTTATTCTACAATAATCACATTTTAAATTAACATTCCAAACTCAAAATAGTCATTTCTAATATAATAGCAATCAATTTCAACCCCTTAATAGAATTTATTTTTCCGGTTAATATTTATTAACAATATACTACACGGGTGTCAATCATTAATGTCTTTCCTCTGCTACCTAAACCAAGACACAAACCTACCGCCTGTTATTTTTTATATTTGATCTAGGTTAAATATTATTTTTTTGAGAATAATCTAGGTTAAATATTAATTTGTGAGTATCTGAGAAAATATTACATGTGTAATACCCTAGTATTTCAACCATAGAAGAAATACTGAAATATACAAACTAGCATACATCAGAGTTAGTTTCTATATATGGACATTGAACTCACTAATACACTTAATGAAAACTCATAAAGTGTTCTCTCATCTACATAACATCAAGTACATAATTAACTTAGTTCCGTGATTAATCCTTTCCTCATCCTAGAGTTCAATATCCAGTAACAGAAATAAGGGAAGCGATAAATAACTTCTAAACTATTACAAGTTATTATTATATCGAAATACATAGAAACGAGGGAAACAACATAAGCATGCAATATAATTACGTCTTCTATAGCTCCCCTTAGTGCACCTTCTAACTGGCTTCTTCGCTTTCGCTTTTCCCCGTTTCTCTTTAAAAACCACAACATTTAATAGGTGAGATTACAAATCTCACTGAGTTGTACCGAGACCCCTGACTACACTCGCAGTTCAATTATGCATCCTTTTCATTTGTAGTTTAAGTTATAACGTACATGCCCTTTAAATTAGCACAACACCGACTGCAGCTTTGCTAATCCCGGTGAACCCCAATCCACTAGACCATACCATAGTGCTTGATTTAGGGCCTAGGTTAAGGGTTCATGACTTTCCCCGCCTAGTATGCCACCTATTTGGGTCGTCACCCATATAAGTCTATAATGACATATCCTCTTTATATAAAATAAACCTCAATCTTATCTTAAATGAAATATTTGTCCATGACATTATCATGTATAAAAGTTATTCTCACTCGTGAACTACTATATATCAATGTCAAATACTCCTACTATATAAATAGGATCAGCACTCAACTAGAAAATATGCATATCAAAATCCAATTCACCTATATGATTAGGTATTTTAATAAGCTTTCTAACGCACTAGAGAACACCTCAAACGGCTTCTCGGATCAAAAGTTATAGCTAAATTAGTGTCAATGTACTTTTGCTGAAAATTTGCACAGGGCCGCGACGCAACCTTGTACCATTTTTTCTCTTTATTCATATAAAAAAATTAAGCATTTCATTATACATTTATTTTATAATTTATTTGTCAGCAAATAGAAATTAAGGGAAGAAGACAAATGGTTGGGAACTTTATCCTTATCACAGCTGTTTTCATCTCTGTTTGCTGGCCGCGACCCAAACCGAGTTGTGATACAGGATTTTGGTGAGTGGCTGGACGGTGTGTGGCGCTGGAATGATTTGTGGTTGTTGTCTTTGGCTGCAATTAATCAAACTGAGGCTGAGTATTTGCAGCAGCTCTTGACTTCGGTGACTTTTGTTCAAGGGAAGTCAGATAGTTGGGTGTGGATGATTGAGTCTTCAAAAATTTTCTCTATTCGCTCGTGCTAAAACATGCTGTTACGTGAGACAGAGGACAATGAAGACAATGTCTTATTTAAATTGTTGGAGAAATTATGAAAACGTGTCACTCCCTCGAAAGTTATTGTTTTCGGATGGCGATTACTTAGGTACTCTTTGCCAACTCGCGGTAACTTGCGCCACCGACTTGTTATCGCATCGGATAATGATTCTTTATGTCCTCTATGTTGGCAAACAACCGAAACACAACTTCATCTTTTCTTGGGCTGCTCTTTTGCGAAAGAAACTTGGAACCGGGTGTGTAGTTGGCTTGGGATTATTCATATTGCACCTGGCAGCTTGTTCGAGCATTGTCTTTGGTGGGGGAAGTTGATTAAAGGGAAAAAGGCTAGGAGAACAAAACACTTAATTTGGTCGACAACGTGTTGGAGCATTTGGTGTGCTAGAAACGCTCTCATCTTCAAGACCGAGGCGCCTAACATTGATTCTATTATCTCCCGCATCAAGCAATTATCTTGGAATTGGTTGATTTATAGATATCATTGTAATGTCAACTAGTACTTTACCCGTGCATCCGCACGGGTGACACTATATTAGTTGTAATTTGCTATAAACATTAGAATATTTTGAGATTTACAAAATTTAATAAAAGAAAAAAAAACTCGACAAAAAAACTATATTTCAACTTGCTTAAAATAGTTGCAAAAAGCTGAAAAAAAATCAGTATCTTTTTCTAATCTTAATAATAGAGTAAAAATCAGGAAAAAAAGAGATTTAATATAAGATATGCACTCTCGTTGCTGCTCCCGTTACAGCTCTCATTGCTGCTCTATTGCCTGCCGCTCCTCGTTGCCCCTCTCTTTCCGAAGTGACTGAGAATGTCTTCTTGTGTGACCCCGCTAGCAACACACATCAACTCAAGGTATTCAAAAGAAATGGTAAGACTTATTTGGGAATGTCATATATATATATATATATATATATATATATATATATATATATATATATATATATATATATATATATATACTAGTATAATTTGCCCCGTGTCGGCATGGGTGAAATTTATTTGTTTAGACACCGTAAGGTAATTACTTTAACTATTTTAAATATTTATATAATAGTAGAAAATTAAATTTGGATATATATATATATATATATATATATATATATATATATATATTATAACTTCAAATGGGATGTGGGGTTTTGTCCGGGAAATGATTTTGTTTCCTGTCTTAAAATGTTTTGTAATAATTAAATGAAAGAAAATTAATATAAAAGTATTCAAACAAAGTACTAAAACGAAAATTGAAACCGATGAAAATATAATTATCATCTAATGTATTCTGAATGAGTATATAGAAAGCACATTACTATTACTAATACCGGAAGAAAAATGATATACGATAATAGAATGTCTCATCTATTTTGTAATATATCCTTCATAATTTGTTTTCGCTAAGTGTGTGAACCTGTGAGAATTCGATTTTATTGTTATAAGCAACACTGGTATACATCTCATTTTATCATAAAATTTTAAATTATTTTTTGGCACCTTTAAAAATGCAGTTGTATGTTTTCGTGTGTTATATGACACGTCGATTTCTTTGTACACCGTCTTTTATTCATTCATTATGATATATAATATATATGTTTATACATTTATTTATTTTTATATATATAGTGAGTATTTTTTTATAATCTCGTCCTAAAGAATTTTTTTATATGGCCGTTCTTAAAGAATTTTTTTATAGTGAGTATTTTTATCTATAAATTATCATCCTACTTTTGCCAATATAGTGAGTATTTTTGTATATTATTTGACTATTTAAATGTTAATTTTGATTTAATATATGTATATTCCATATTGCGAAAGAACCCTTATGGTATATTTCATATTGCGAAAGAACCTTATGGTATTTTGTTTCCTCCAGTGATTTATACTATTGAGTTTCAAAAGAGAGGATTGCCTTATGCACATATATTGGTTTTTTCCTTAAACAATGCAGTCGTGTTGGCCATGCGCATGATATTGATCGAATAATATGTGCTGAGAATCCAAACAAGGAAGATGAGCCCGAGTTATTCAAAATTGTTTCCACATTCATGGTACATGGACCATGTGGGCAGCAGTGCAAGTCCTCACCTTGCATGAATAATGGGCGGTGCACTAAATATTTTCCAAAGAAGTTTGTCTACGAGGCAGTATCGATCTTGATGGTTACCCGATATATAGAAGGAGAGACGACAATGTACGTATTCATTAAAAAAGGTGAACGTTTTGTTGATAACCGATTCATTGTTCCATATAACAATTGTTGTTGTTGTTGAAGTTCAATGCCCATATCAATGTGGAGTGGTGTAACCAATCTCGGTCAATCAAATATCTATTCAAGTATGTTAGGAAAGGTCATGATCGTGTGACAACATCATTCTATAATTCAGAGAATGCAACAAACCCAACCGGTGTTATTGATGAGATTAAAATGTACTACGAGTGCAGATATTTATCATCGTGTGAAGTTGTTTGGCCAATATTTAGCTTTGACATTAATTACAGGGATCCTTCATTAGAAAGGCTATCCTTCCACTTACCTAATGATCAATTTGTTGTATGTCCTCTTGATGAAGTGATGGGTAGTCGGTATGTCCAAAGATCCAAGTTCTTAGCATGGTTTGATGCCAATAAAAATTATTCCGAAGCTAAGCTTGGCGTACAACGAATTTCCCACGAAGTTTGTGTGGCAGAAAAAGAAGGGGGAATGGCGCCCTCGGCAAAGGGGTTTTAGCATTGGTCGGATGCATTTTGTTCCTCCGTAAGCATGTGTGAGAAATATTACTTGAGAACTTTGCTTAATTATGTGAGGGGTCCGACCTATTATGAAGATATAAGGAAAATCTGTGATGATGTCAAGCTAATGTTCAATGTAACACCCCAATTCTACCCGTTCACTTTATTTAATTATCAGAGTGCGGAATATACAACTAAGCACGTATTGGGGTATTACACATCGACATTTTTGAAAACTCAAACAACTTATTATCAACTAGGACATTCAAAACCAATAACATAGATTTTCATTCAATGTTAATCAGACACGTAGCACGTCATAAAATCATTCACTACGCAACGGAATAAGATAACTCTCAAAACATAATCCAGAAAAACCAACAAAATGATAGCAACAACAGTTTATAATCAAATAGCTAATAAACTAGTGTTCGTTTCCCCCAAGTGCTACGTATCAGAGCAAACGACACAGACTCGATGGGTGAAGGAAGAGAAGTCCTTCACTAGCGTGTACCTGCACGTTACCACAAGGGGTAACATTCAACAGAGAAGGGTGAGTCTCTAACAGCATAAAAAGTATATGATAGATAATATACTAGAGACTAGCAGCTATAATAACCACAGCATGTCAACATTTTAATACAACCAACATGGGCGACAACAACAAACAACAACATAGCAAACAACAAGCAGCAACACTAAGAGCATGACATATGTGAATGAAATGCAACCCACATCGGGTATATGCATGTGGTAGCAATCAACATAAATAGCCTTTGTGGCTTCATAATTAACACTGAGCAAAGCACTAGGCCGAAGCCTTCATCAACGTGGTAATGCAATATGTCATGTGTGAGACCATGTACAACGCATCGGAAAACAATCAATAGCAGTCTACATATGCACAACAACTTCATCAACATTATCATTTGGTCACTTTGGACCCAACAGCAACAACATGAGGTTTTAGTCTTAGGTACACAACAACATCATTAACATTTTTGGTCTTTTTGACACACAACAACACGTCAACAAATATTTAATCGTTCTTTGATACTACAAGATGTTACAACACCGGGCAACACGGTATGGCGCCCTTTAGCAACACAAAAACAACAACTTAGACACACTTAGGCGCCAAATAAAGACGCAAAATTGGCGCTGGTAAAGAACTGCGCGCCACATCAAGGCGTCAAAACAACAAGCAAATGGCGCTTGGGGCAACCTGCGCCACCTTGGGCGCACAAAACATAGGAATCTGCGCGCCTGTGGCAACTCGCTGCTACTCGGGCGCCAAACAGACAAACAAAATGGCGCCACGAGGCAACTGCGCGCACCACAGGCACACAAAACATGGGAAACTGGCGCCTTGGCAACCTGTGCCACCCGGGGCGCCAAACAGCACGCAAAATGGCGCCCTGTGGCAACCTGTGTAACGCCCCAAAAATAGTTCAATTATTTATTTAATTGGGTTATTTAAGGCTTACAACATTTTAATTAAGTCAAATAATTAATTTGGAAGTTTCATTTCATTTAGGAGGTGATTGAGTAATGGAGGAGGTGAGATTAGAGGCCCATGATCCATTAAGAGGCCCATATACTTGTTATATGTTTAGTGTCGATGGGGAGAAGCTCATTTGCAACCAAAAATCAAAGAAAAGTCAAAGAGTAAAGTAAGAGAGTAGAGAGAGAGAGAGGTGTGAAAGCTTTAAGAGAAAAGAAGAGGAGATCTTGGCGTAGAGAGTTCAAGTTCAAGGAGGAGGAGCTTGCTTGTTGGTGGATCGTGAAGTCTTGGTGGAGAGAGTACTTATTCTTCAATCTATTGAGGTAAGGGGGCTCTCTTTCATCTATAATAGTGTATATGATGAGTATTATGTGTGAGTTAGACTCTAGGATGATTCTTTGTTGTTTGTGTTGCTTTTTGTGTGATTGATGTTGTGTTTGCTTCACTTTGGTGAAGTTTGTGAAGTGTATATGTGTTGTTGATGAGTTGGTCATATATGAGAGGCCTAGGAGAGAAATGGGAGTTGAGGAACCCTCGGTCCTAGGGAGTTATTGTTGGTGTTGGCACCTTCGTTGAGTACTTTGATGTGTGTTGAACAAATTTCAAGTGAATAGGTGTTGAAGTATTTGTGGTTTAAGTTTGATAATAGTATGAGAATCAAAGAAGCGAGGGAAGATGAAGGTTAGGTGCCTAGGGCGACATATGTACCGAGGTGTAGTTGCCTAGCTGTAGATGCGTTGAAGTATATGGGAGTCGACGTATAAGTGTGTTGAAGCGTAAGTGTTGGATGTAGTGACAGAGCGTAGGTGATGAAGTATAGGTGTGAAGTGTAAGTGTGTAGGGGGTCGACTTGTAGCTGCTAGGAAGTGTAGCGTATGTAAATAGAAGAGTAGTTGCGAGGTGTAGCATATATATATATATATATATATATATATATATATATATATATATATATATATATATATATATATATATATATATATATATATATATATACACCTAAGTGTATTTCTTTGAAGTGCGATTGTCTAGGTATAGTATATCTACCGAGGTGTGGGTGTACCGAAGTGTAGATGTACCGAGGTGTAGTGTATGTATGTCTAAGCTAGTGTAGATCTTTGTACCGAGGTGTAGGTGTGTTGAATCGTAGGTGTATCAAAGCGTAGTGTGTCGAAGTGTAGTGAACCGAGGTGCAGTGTAGTGTACCGAGGTGCAGTGAGGGGTGCCGAGGTGCAGTGTGAGTGTGCCGAGGTGTTGTTTTGACGCTTGATGCAGCGCGAGTTCTTTGCCAGCGCAATCGTGAGTGTTGTTTGGTGCCGAGCACGTTCTTTGAATGGTGAAGCGGTTTAGTCCTTAGGTGACGGTGTAGTCCTTATGTGACGATTTGGTCCTTGTAGTGACAGTTTAGTCCACTACTTTTGGTGTCGAGGTGTCTGGTGAGTTTGATGTTAGCCATAGAGCTATCGACTGGTGTAGTGATGTTAGCCATAAAGCTATTGGTGAGGTCTTGGTGAATTAAGTGATGGTGTAGCGACGGTGTGACGACGGTGTAATGCCGGTGGATTAAGCGACGGTGGTAAATCCAGTGATGATGTCAATTCATCTATGGTATGATTGTTTGTGGTTGATGCATTGTTCATGGAGTCTCATGCCTCATATGCATCAAAGCGATAGTGATAGGCTTCGGCCTCGATATTGTAGGTTCGGCCTTAATATCATTAGCGACGGTGATGCCCGAAAGGCAAAATAGCGACGGTGATGGTACCACATGCATTATACCCTTGGTGTTGGGTTGCATTCATGCATATACTCATGTGATTGGTGATGTTTCTGGTTGTTTATGAGTTGAGGTGTTCTAACTTGATGTGGTGTGTTTGTGTATTGAGCCAAGGTGTCTTTAGTTGTCTTCTCTAACATGATGTTTATCATACATCCTATTATATGTGTTAGAGACTCACCCTTCTGCTTTTATGTTGCTTGCTTCTTATGCTCGGCAGCGTGCAGGTGATCCCGAGTGAAGGTTCTTCCTTGCTCAGTCTTGTTATGGCGTCTTGCTCTGATATGTAGCACTGGGGGTCGAGTAGTCTAGTAGTCATTTTAATTAAGTTGTTGGACTGTAACTTAGTGATGTATATGAATCATGTTTTATTCTGCTGCGTGATGATTATGTGGACTGCTATGTCCTTGAACCGAGGTTGTTGGGACATTGTCCCGTGACTATAGTGCTATATATCATACTGTTGCTGGTGTATTGCGCCATTGGTGTTTTGTTGGTTTTTCATGAAGTAAATGTAGCACTCTCTTGTGAGTGATTTTCGAAAACTCTGATTCTAATACTTAAATGGTAGTTAATTAGAAGGGGGTGTTACACCCTGCGCCACACTGGCGCCAAACAGACAGAAAAATGGTGCCCGGGGGCATCCTGCACCACCCTGGGCGCCAAACAGCGGGAAAAATGGCGTCTGGGGGCATCCTGCGCCACCTTGGGCGCCAAATAGACATGCACTTGGCGCTGCAAAGAACTGTGTTGCGCAAGTGGCGCCAAAATCAAGAAGACAAGGCGCTGGCAAAGCTTTGTGTTGCGCCAGGGCGCCAAAATCACCAGCATATGGCGCCTAGTGGCGCCTAAAATACAATTCCTTAATTTTTTTTACCAATTCCAGCAGCAAACCACATTAAATACAGCCACACAATTCATCACACAACAAAATAGGCATTCTAAATTCACTTAGACATTCTATCAAACACCTAGGGTGCAACGTTTTTAACAACATTCCAATCAAGTCAATCAATTCTTAAACCACACCAACAACATTATATATGATCATATTTAGGTCAAACATATCAACAAACACCTCCTAGGCATCATAGATACTACCCTCCCATATACACCCAACATAAGCCCTTTATACTATGAGACTCCTCTTACCTTAATAATTGTTGAAGATGAAATCCTTCCACAACCACCAAAAACGCGCAAAGAAGCAAGCTCTCTCTCTCTCAATTTCGCGATCTCTTTCCTCTTTCTCTTCTCCTTCTCACGTTCGCGCTTCCTCTCTCTTTTCTCCTTCTCTTTTCTTTTCTTTTCTTTCTAGTGAATGAGACTACTAAACCTAGCCTTATATATTTTGGGCTCAAGTGGCTTGGGCCCTTTTTACACCCCCTTCAATTACTTCCACCACTCCCTAACACAACAAAATATTATATAATTAATTTAATATAATTAACCTCGAAATACTTAAATAACTTAATTAAATAATTAATTAAATTATTTTGGGGCGTTACATTCAAAGATGCTTGCTATGCATTGGGGTTGCTTGCTGATGACAAAGAATACATTGATGCCATAATTGAAGCTAGCCACTGGGGATATGCGTATTATTTAAGAAACTTGTTTGCTACTTTGTTAGCCGCAAATCAGATGACTGATCCTTTGAAGGTATGGCAACAAACATGGAGTTACCTTGGAGATGACGTGTTGCACAGGCAGATAACCCTTCTCCAGTTGCCAGTTATTAATTGACAAATATGTTCACAAAACTTTGCTCATGGATTATTTCTATTTAGAATCAGTTCACGCTATGCTATTTCCATGTTTCTTTTATGTGCGGTAATTGATACTCACAATTATATACTTTGGTTATTTCGCATTGATGTGCCCAATTGTCGTTTATATGATAATGTAGTTATTACTCCCGTGTATGCACTGAAATTGACATTGTGGATGAGCGATTTGCAAGACTATGTATTGGCTGATATAGATGCAGTGTTGCAAAGTAATAATCGAAGCTTAAAAGATTTCCCTACGATGCCACAACCAGATTTGTCTGTGTCATCTGAAACACCAAATAGGCTTATATATGATGAGCTAAATTATGACAGGGAAGCTTTGGCGCGTGAACATATTCAACTATTGTCATCGATGACAGATGAACAAAGATCAATATATGACAAAATAATGGGAAGGGTCGAATCAGACCAAGCGGGTTTATTTTTTGTCAATGGGTTTGGTGGATCGGGGAAGACGTATATTTGGAGAGTTTTGTCTGCGGGATTGCGATCTAAAGGAGAAATTGTATTGACAGTTGCATCAAGTGGCATTGCAGCGTTACTTATGCCCGGTGGCAGAACTGCCCACTCTAGATTTGCAATTCCAATCAATTATGATGAAGACATCACTTGCAACATTTCTCATGGGAGTGATTTGCATTTGAATCGATTTTGAGGACAAAGCTTATCAATTGAGATGAAGCCCCGATGACCCATAAGCACTGTTTTGAGGCAGTTGACAGAACATTGCGGTTTGCTAAGGAAGGAAATTATTATATACCGTTCGGCAGAAAGGTTGTTGTTCTTGGAGGAGACTTTCGCCAAATTTTACCGGTTATACCTAAGGGTACCAGACAATAGGTTGTCAACTCTGCCATCAACTCCTCCTTCCTTTGGGATTTTTGCGAGGTCATGACATTGCATAAAAATATGAGACTCTTGAGTGGAACATCTGAGGAGGATATACAACAACGTAAGGAATTGTCTGATTGGATATTAGGTGTTGGTGATGGATCTATTGGCGAAGATAATGATGAAGATATTAAAATTCAAGTTCCCAGTGACTTATTGTTATCACGTACGGTTGACCATGTGGCTGATATTGTATCCACCACGTATCCATCATTCTTGGATCATCTGAATGACATTAGTTTTTATCAAGATAGAGCTATACTGGCTCCTAAAAATGAAATTGTCAACCAAATAAATGATTATATGATGGAAAAAATTCTAGGTCAGCCAACTACGTTCTCGAGTCTTGACACACCAAATTCTGAATATGTTCATAGTGACAAGCTTGACAATGTCCATACCCCTGAATTCCTCAATACACTATTTGCATCAGGTTTACCCAATCATGTGTTAAATCTTAAAGTTGGTCTCCCGATGATGCTGTTGAGAAACATTGACCTTGCTTCTGGATTGTGTAATGGCACACGGTTGATCATTACTAGAATGGGAAAATTTGTGCTCGAGGAAAGGTACTATCCGGGAGTAATACAGTCGGAGGGTTTATATTCCAAGATTATCGTTGACCCCGCCCGGATGTACGAATTCCATTCAAATTTGAAAGAAGACAATTTCCCATTGCACTATCATTTGGCATTACAATAAACAAAAGTCAAGGACAATCACTGTGGAATGTGGGAGTCTACCTTCCAACATCTATTTTCTCTCACGGTCAGTTATATGTCGTTTTTTATAGAGTTACTTCTCGACAAGGGTTAAAGGTCTTGCTCATCGATGGGGAAGGAAACTATTACGACATGACTACAAATGTTGTGTACTATGAGGTTTTCAAGAATATACTATAAATATTACACGTTCTTTTTATCTTACCTATAAAAGTACGCAAAAAATTATGTAGTTATTTTGCACTAAAAAGGACAATGATTGTGCTTTTATATTTCGATTCCTCATCTTATATCGAGTTGAGTGGTGAGTTAGGGGTAATATGATAGTATATATTTCTTCCATAATAATATCCCGTGCAATGCACAAGGTAAGTTCTAGTATATTATAAAGACAAGATATAAAAGATAATTATAGTTGTAACAAAAATTATAATAGAAGAAAGTTTTGAATGAAAAACATTTATTTAAAAACGAGGACTAAATAGTAAATCTAAATTAGTATAAATAGAGAGGCATGAAAGTGTGAATGAAAGAGAGGAGAGAGACATAGAGAGGGGGGAGAGGAGAGAGGGAACCTTGGAGAGAGAGAGTATACAAATAAATACTCCCTCCGTCTCATATTAAGTGTCCTCTTTAGAATTTTATCTGTCTTAAATTATCCATCACTTTAGAATCTCAATACAACATTTATTATTACTTTCCAACAATACACTTACTTTAGAATATTAATAACTGTGTCTTTGTTTCAATTGAGAAAAGTGTAAGGGTATTTTAGTCCTACTACATTTTTTCACCATAAAATTTAGCATATCTGATAATCCTCATTTATGATGGTTATTACTTGCTTTCTAAGCTTGTTTTTAAGTGAATTTATTAGCATGTTGTGTGAATTAGCTTGTAAATAAGTGTTTAGGGTGGAGTTGATGGTGTAGGAATGAATTGGTTTAAATTGGGCATATTTATGCCCTTTGTGCTTTTAATTGTGTTTTGTTTAAGTGTTGCAGCAACAGGTGCATGCGCAATAGTGAAAATGCGCTAGATGAGAGAGAAAGCTCAGGGAATTGCGGAGAACACAGAAAACAAGGAAAGGACAGCTGTCAAAGCTGTATGGCACGGAAAGATATGATCTAATGTGGATTTCTCACAATTGCCCTTTAACCTAGAACGCATTACCCAAAGAAGATATTTTCTAGGGTTGCGTGCAAGGAGGCACTATATAAGCCAGCTTCTATTCCTCATTTGAGGAGTTCTGCCGAGGCTCTGCCGTCAAGAGGAAGTTGAGAGATAGCTCCTCATAGCGTGCTTAGCTCACCTTTACCTTACCAAATTGATACATTGTTGAGACTATTGCGGCAACATCACTGTAATTACATTTCTCTAGGTGGATTTCTACTTAGAAGAGCTGGACCAGATCTCCATTGTCACCATTGGAGCTCCTTCAACGCATTCTCTCTTTATAGTATCATTTCTTACCTTGAAATTTGTAATATGACTTCTACTCTTTTTGTTTAAGTTATTTTCCATGTTTTGTAAGCTCAATATGAGTTAAATACTCATAGTTGAGATGCTGGATCTGATGTAGCTATATTTATTATGTGATTAATGAAGTATTTTAATGTTGTGCATTTTACCTTGTGTGTGACAATATTTCCATTTTAGAGTAGGATTGGCCGTCTATTCTAAATAGCATTTATAAATTCAGAGATGGTTTGTAAATTAATCTCACAAGGTAATATGGGTAGTGGACATTAACGAGAGATCTTGATGTTCCTTGCTTAACCCTAGAGATAGGAGAGCATAACCCATAAGGTGAATATTGTCGGTGCTCAAACAGCCTAGGAGGTATTTCTTTAGGGTTTAGAGATAAACTATTGCAAGGAAACCTAGTGGGAAGTATTCGAGAGAATAACGTCTTATTGCTGCAGCACCTAATGCTGCAGCATTGAACATACACTTAATTGCATATTAATGAAGCTACTAAAGTGAATGCATCTCAGCTTGTTTTCATCACTGATTTCACGTTACCCTTTACTTTTCAATAATATTTATGTTACCCAAAACTTGTGTGTCATTTACTTTCCTCACTAAATTGTTAATCAAATTAAACTCTCAAAGTTAAGCTTAATTCCTCGTGGGAACGATCTCACTTATCCTTTATTACTTGTTTAGACAGTGTATACTTGCACTATTGTTTAACCACAACAATATCCAATCATTTTCTTAATACCCGCGCATAATCTGAAAAGTTGTTTTTGTTTTTTAGTGAGTCATTTACATTTGTATCCTCAATTAGTATAGGTGTCACTTTTCCCAAATGACTATAGAGGTAATTTTGATAGAGTAGTAGTTGTATATATATATATATATATATATATATATATATATATATATATATATATATATATATATATATATATATATATATATATTTATACAACTACATCAGATCTTCAATTAGGTGACCAACAAGTCAGGACGACTTTGTACTCGTTACTGATTAGATACGCCATATCCGGTATATTCATCCAATTATCTTCAACATTGTTCCCATGATGTGCCCTCAATAACGCCTTCATAAAAAATGTGACCTTACCAATACCACCATACGATCGAGTGTAGAAGTCATTGTATTGGTAAACTCCTCCATCGATCTGCATTACGATCGGCCAGTATAGTTATCATCGAGCTTCATCAATTTGACTCATTAAGGATCAATTTAGCCGAGTATGATTCCTAGTCATTCTAGCCACTAGTTCCTTCTCTTACGAAGTTAACCTACCAATGTACGGACGTCCATCATGATAAGTAGCCGTACCATGGTTATGAGTTCCATTCATAACCCTCAAAATCCATCCTCCAAGCTTCTTAATAAATTTCCCTTTCAGTCTAAACGAACAACAACATTTTCTAGTGTTTGTGCCTTCCTCAACATTTGTCTTATATGCTCCAGCTTTATCACAAATCAACATGCAGTATTGTTTACCTGATCGTCGTCCGGTGTCAGACCTTCCTATAACAATCACCATCCCAAGAGATTTTCCAACCGCACACACCCAAGTCAGCAGCTCCTCACGACTAGGAAATAACTGAAATTCAATTACTAAGTGTCAGTTACATAATTTGAATAGTTCGCTAAAATTTAAAAATACTAATTCATTCTTACCGTATCAGTTTTGAACGAACTAGTAAAGTCTTGGGATTCGACGACGTCAATTGACATGTCAACTGCGACAGTTGACATCTCAGCTGCTAAAGTTGACAACTCAACTACTCCAGATGCACCCTCATTTTCATTCATTTAACCAACAAAAACCTGCACAGAACCTGCAACTTATCAGTTGCTGTCATACGCCTGTTCAAACGGCCTCATGCGAACACAGTTCGAATTAGGGTGTTCGAACAAATCAAATTCAAATCCCATTTAACACCCGTTCGAACACGGTCATGCAAACATGTTCGAACAACCCTGTTCGAACTGAGCGCGTTTGCAGAAAAAAAAATGGCGTACAAAACTCAAAACAGAACCAAAATGAAAAAAGTTTGGTAGGGTTATTACCTTGAGTTAGTTGCCAGTGTTGGGTAGTTGAATGTGAGTGAATGATGAAAGTGAAGATGGGTGGGTTTTGGAGTGGAGAGAGGGAGAGGTTTGGGGTTTTAGAGGGAGTGTGTTGTGTTGTAGGAGAAGAAGAGGGAGAGGGGTAGAGGGGGGAATTCAATTGTAAGTGGAGTTAGTTTGGTAAATGTGTAGGGTGAGAGGTGTGTTTTGAATAGGAGGGGGGTGTGGAAAAAGTAAAAGCCAATAAAAAAGGAAAAAAGATAAATAACACTAAAATTAATTAATAAAATTTTTTTCCAAATAAATATATTTATTGCGGGTACCAATACCTCAATATGTGATCTGCCTCATTTATTGACAGCTACTCTAATTACCAGTTTAGTTTATTCAGTATAAACCGCAAAGATAAGATCACTTCATTTAATTTTTAATAATAATAAAATAATTTTTAATAATAATAAAAAGATAAGATCACTTCAATTTCACTCCAAGGCATATATATAAGTTCGACTGTCTTGGTTTTCTTGTTACTTGGGTTTTCTGTTTCTTCGGCAAAAGGCTCTCTCTTCAGTTTAGGTTAGAAATTTCAATTCCTGCGTTTATTTTTCTGAATTTCAACCATGATCACTGTTTTTTGTTTCTTAATTCCAATTCCTGCGTTTATGTTATGAATACCTACGATGATCACTGTTCTTTGTTTTCCCTTTTACTTTCCTGCATGGAGCACCTTTTTTATAGTTCAATTTTGTATTTTTTTTTAATCTTTCATCATCGATAGTATACGTTAACTGGATAGCGTCTTTTGATATCTCTGTAACGATTCTGAATTCCGTTTGTTTTTGTGGAGCTGTAACTATAACCTAATTTTGATTTTACTAATTTTAGCTTAGTTAATTTATTATTGCCTAAATTGGATTCCTTTAGTTTCTGTTTGGTACCTTTTGTATCAAAAGTTTGTAATTGGTATGCTATGTGTAAAAGCCATATGTGATCTCTCTTGAAGGACTAAAAGAAATTTGATCTCTATTGTTTTTTTTTCTTACAATTTTTGTAAATTGATATTTTGTAAAGAAAAAAACAAGAGGAATCGCTGTTATAAGCTATGAAGCATAGACACGGACACCAAACACGACACACGGACACTAGGTTTACTTTGAGAAATGGGAGTAATTGAAGTCATTGTCGGTGTCTGACACAACACGTGTCAGACACGTCATCAAAAGTGTCGGTGTTACATAGGTTATAAGAAAGAGACAAATTGGAAAACTTTAATACACAAAAGACTAAAATGGAATCTAAAATAAACAGACGGGATAAAAAGTATAGTTTAGCTTTTTATTTATTGATATGATCAACTATAGTTACTATTTCAGGTTGCTGATAGTTGAAATTTTCTTCTGTAACAATTATTTCAGTGACCTGAATGTTTATGATGGGGGGAAATTCTGTTGATGATGATTGGGAGTTGGCTTCCTCATCTAATGAGGCTCGGACAGTGGTGTTGGTTGGCCGTACCGGCAATGGGAAGAGCGCAACTGGTAATAGTATTATTGGAAAAAAGGTCTTCAAGTCAAGGCCTAGCTCCTCTGGTGTTACCTCCTCCTGTGAAATGCAGAAAACTGAACTAAATGATGGACAGATTGTTAATGTTATTGACACTCCAGGTAAATTACATGTTGCCTTTTGGGGTGTTTTTTTTGAGTTATCAAAACATATTCTATGGAATACGCATGCAGTGCAGGGGATGAGTGTTTTGTGTTTGTGTCATACCCCAATTTTGTCCGACTAGTTCAAAATGTATTAAAAAAACAAAAAAATATATTTTGTGTAAACACCCAATTTTAACGGGTATTCTTCTCGTTTTTAAAAGAGTTCAAAAAACTTGTTTCGTTGTGCTCGCACATTATTTCTATTCTCGTACGCGTGTTTAGTTTTAACGAACTTGCATGTTTTATTCTCACGCACGCGTGTTAGTTGCATACGGGCGTTTATTATTTGTTATTATTGTTGCTTATTTTATTTAGACAAAAATAAATAGGAAATAGAGAAAACAAAATTAGACTCATTATATTGTCTCTTGTATTACAATTTAGTGTCAAATGTATAAAAGAACAAAAGCTAAAAATATTAAAAGGATATTATTACAATTAGTTCAAATAAAACTAAAAAAAAAGGGGAAGAACCAATCTCTCTCTCCTCCTTGGAGGCAGCACCTCAACCTACCTTCTCCCACTTAGAGCTTGTTTCCAACACCTCTTTTATCCATCTCAAAAAAATTTCACAAAAATAACCATTTGCAACCACTGACCCACAGAACCAAGCACGCAAACATGAAATAGGAAAATAAGCGAAGTCGGTAGCCACCACGGACCAACGAGAGAATACTGACATCATAAAATAGGAAATATGAGAGGGACGTATGAGACATTCATGGTGGCATCTTCAACAAGAAAACAAATTTTAAATCCTTTTAAAAGAGGCAAAGAACGAAGGGGAATGGGAGGAGAGTGAAGAGAAGAGAAGCATAGGAGGAGAGGGGAACTAAAAAAACAAGAGGAAGAGAGATCATCGAAAATAAAAAAACAAGAGGAAGAGAGATGGGATAATCTGAAATAAATGAAAGCAGGGGGAGAAATATAGATGGAGTGATAGAGTGATTGTAGAGAGGAGGAGAAAGAAAAGGAAGGATTTTGAGAGAAAGAAGGGAGAGTGAAACAGAGAAGAAAAAGAGTGAGAGTGAGTAAGCTTACCACTTCAACAACAACCACACAACAATCACACAACAACGGCACGCCGCCACTACCTCCACGCTGTCAACGACCACCGCTGCCAAACCTCCATCAAGCTCGCCGGCGAACGCCGTGCCGTTTGACGCCGCGAGCAGGCCACAACCTCCGGCTTTCCCCTTCCCTCGCCGTCTCTCTCTCCGTCTCTCTCTCTCTCTCTCTACGGCGAGCTCCACGCCGTCACGACCGCGCCGCTCAAGCCACCGGGAGCACCGCGCCATCGTCGTCGAAATCTCTCTCACCACCACACCGGCATCGTTCTCCTTTCCGTTCTTCCTCTCGCGGTACTCCCTCTCTCCCTAGATCTTCTTCTCCCTCTCTCCGTTTTTTTTTCTTCTCTCTGCCAAATGAAGCAAGTCAGCCGCGTAGGAGAAGGAGAATGAGTTTTAGGTTTTTTCTGTTTTAGTATACATGGGCTGGGTTATGGGCCTTGTGTGTTTTTTAAATTATCTTTTACATCAGATTACCAATGACACCCCCTCCGTTAATAATACAACCCCCTATAATTAGTTATACCCCTTTTTACTATCTCACACCCCTTTTCCCAAAAATCTTTCAAACTTTTTTTCTAATTAATGCAAGTTATTAGTGACTATCACCCAAAGCCTTGGCTTGTTTGATTGTCATGAACGCTATCAAGAGTTATTAGTAATGATCATTCAAAGCCTCAGCTTGCTTGGTCATTATGAAAGCTCTTCCCCTTTCAAAAACATTTTCATCTTCAAATAGAACTACGTCGCTTTGATTCCCATTCGGGATACGTAGGAGCGAGCCACGTTCTCGTCAAGCGCAACAAATAAAAATCCTTTTCGCAACCAAAAACATTAGCATTTTTCATAACAAAAAAAGAATCATTTTTCAAACCACTTGTTGCTATGGGCTAATCAGAACCTTTGTTCGTCTAGCCATTGGCGGCAATGTATTTTTCCAAAGAACAATAAGCGATGATCACCCATAACTTTGGTTAGTTTGATCACTCGTGCCAATTAATCTCTTTCGAAAACCATTTTCAAAAGAACAAATAAAAACGAGTTGCTACTAACAGTCAATCAGAACCTTCGTTCGTCTGACCAGTGGTAGTGACTATCATTTTCAAGAGTACTTAGCGGTGATTACCCATAACCTCTGTTAGTTTAATCATTCGCAGAATACTCGTCATATTTCGAAAACTCACTAAAAAGATAAAAAAACAAAAACCTTTTCATGACAACCGAGAACTACGTAGCTTTGAATTCTCCATCGCACCCGGAGATACGTAGGAGCGAGAAGTCAACTCTCGTCAAGCGCCAAAAATAAAATTTTCATTAAGTTTTCCCCGTTCATCTTCAAACAATAAATAAATAAGCAAATCTAGGTATTTTTCAAATCAAACGTAAAACCACACACTTAGTTAAAGGTTCCCTTTCAGTAGAAAGGACGTGTGCGGTGCTAATACCTTCCTCACACGTAATCGACCCCCGAATCCATATCTCTAGTTTTCGAAAGACCATCCGCCTTGTTCAAAAGACTTTTTTTCAATGTTTTGGTCTTAAAATTAAAATATTGGTGGCGGCTTCAAAAATTTTCTACGTTGTACATTGAGAAACCCAAACCGGATTTTTCGGGGTGCAACAGTTTGTTACAAGGGTTGAATGAGTATTTCATGTTTTTTACAAGGTTGGAATTTGTTTCTAAATAACTTTGCACATGTCTTTGGTTTTAATCGCGAAGGAGTTGAGACTTTAAAGGGTAAATTTTGTGAGGTAGGAATGAAATTTGATGTGTGAAACTTATTTCTTATCCTGATAACGTCTGTTAGACCCAGTGTTGTCAATGACGGATGGCGGTTTCTGGCGGAGACCTGAAAAAAACCGCCATATGTTTATGGCGGATGGCGAATTCAAGATATGGCGGACGCCATGGCGGACCAATTTTTATAGAAAATTAAAAGATATACATACGAATACACATACAAAAAACACTATAAAAATTAAAAATAAAAACCAAAAGCCTATCAATAAATTGCAAATTGTCATAAGCAACTAAGAATTACTTCAAATTAGTCTCATCAAATTGTCATAAGCAACTAAGAACCACTTCAAATTAAGTTTAAGACATCAAAATAACAACAGAATTATAAAAAGTAATGAAAACACATAGTAATTTCCTCTAATCCTCTTCCCCAACACTAACATAGTCATTTTCCAAGTCATTAACAAGTGGAGCATCTCCCTCCCCTTCCTCTTCTTCGGATGTCCCCGAAGCTTGTGAGGAATTTGGTTGAGACATATTCTACAGATGCACAAAGCCACAAACTGGAAAAAACTTAAAAGCGAGCAATGTAAAAATTAAAAGCAGATGCATTAAAACAAAAAAGAAAAAAATTAAAACAAACAGAAAAAGAATTAAAAGCGAAACAAAAAAATAAAAGAAAAAATTAATGATATGCGAAGAGAAAGAACGAAAGGAAAAAATGTAAAGGGAGTGTGCGAACGAAGAGAGAAGAGAGGATGCGATGCGAAGAGAGAAGAGAGCGGCAGCTGTCGTTGCAGGTGGTAGCCATCGCGCTTCCTTGGTGGAGAGACCGAGAACCGGCGAAGGGAGAAGAAGAAGAAACGGGGAGAAACAGAGGTAGAGGCGAGAAAGAAGCGTGAGAACTCCAACCGTTAGAGAGGAGAGAGGTATTTGAGAATTAGGGTTTTTGTTTTTAACCCTTTGGGCTTAATTAGGGTCGGGTTACACGTCCCAAACCAGCGTTTCTTTAAAAAATCTCGCCGTCGCCATAACCCGTCGTGCCGCCACAATCGCCATGCTCATGGCGTCCGCCATGGCGCCTCCGATGACACACGCCATAAAACCGTTATCTCATGGGGCCTCTCCAAAATCCGCCACGCCATAGCGCTATGGCGCGCCATAATGATTATTTGACAACCTTGGTTAGACCTCACTCTTATAGAAAGTTCAGAGAATGTTACCAAACATATTTTCTAAAAATGCCCTGAGAAAAGTTTCCATTTTCGATTGAGAAAGCGGCAGGCCCAAAGAGCTCTCCAATAAGTGCACCGAAAGGGGGCCGGAGCTTGCTCCTTCGTACTAGTGTAGTGGCTTAGCTTCCTTAGTTTCCCTTCCTTACTGTATTCCTATTCCTAAATACAAGCACCAAGTAGTTCAATTAAGAACATTCTCATAATGATGTTTCTGGACACTTGACCTGAAACTGACACTGTTTGAGTTATGGAGTGTGTGGGAATTGTGATACTTAACTGTTTCCTTCTTTTGTTTCTTGGAAACTTTGTTGTATACATTTAACCTGAAATATTTCACAGGATTATTTGATAATTCTACTGGATCTGAGTTTCTTGGCAAAGAAATAGTCAGGTGTATTGATTTGGCCAAGGATGGGATCCATGCTATCCTTGTAGTTTTCTCAGTTAGAACACGGTTTACTGACGAAGAAGAAACTGCTCTACGTAGCTTGCGGACATTATTTGGAAGCAAAATTGTTGACTACATGATCGTGGTCTTCACTGGAGGAGATGAATTGGAAGATAATGATGAGACATTGGAAGATTACTTAGGCTCTGAATGTCCAGAGCCATTAAAGGTTTTGCTATTCTTTTTCTGTTCATTGGATTTTCAACCTTTGTTGTGAGGCTTTTTCAATGGTTTGCTTTTCTGGTTAAGCTGAATATTTAGTTTACAAATCCTTGTATTTGTGTTGAATTGAACACACGTACAACATATCTATGTTCTTAATTATAGAATTACATAAAACTTTAGTAATTTTGTCCGAAGTAGTAATTTGGCTAACCTTCAATTGACTAATTAATATTGCAGGAAGTTCTTTCTTTATGTGAGAATCGATGTGTGCTTTTTGATAACAAGACTAAAGATAAAAAGAAGCAATATGGACAGGTTGAACAACTTCTCTCTCTTGTAGACATGGTAATATCACAGAATGATGGGCGGCCTTATACAGATGAGTTATTTACAGAACTCAAGGTTGGTTTTGCAAATTTCATAATCTTGTTTCTTAAATCTTGAAAAAATATTATTATATCAGTGAATTTGTCATTTGACTGCAGAGAGGAGCTATGAAGCTGCAAAACCAACAAAAAGAGTTTGATTCCTTGAAAGGATATTCGAAAAGAGAGATATCGGAGATGAAAACACAAATGCAGCTAGCACATGATGAGCAGCTAAAACGAATTGTTGAGATGGTAATATCTTATATGTCCATATCTTGTGATATTCATCATTTCATCTTATTTGGTATTGTTTAACATTGATTTTTTGAAAGTTTAACGTGGGGACACTTTTTTAATGCTACAAATTTTTATAGCAGCTTTATACTATATGTATTACTGCATGGTGTGTAATAACGTAATAATGATTGCACTTGCATTCATTTAGGTAAGCTATTGTTGATGTTTTAACATGCTGATGTAATCTTAAGGATCTAATTGCTTAAACCATACTTTATCTGATAAATAAAGTAACAGGCAACAATCTTATTTTTCCATCAAACAGACACGTGCATCCATTGTAATTCATGTAATGATTCATCCACATGTTTATATGTTAGACAAAACCAACTTTTGATAAGGAAAGTAAGATTTGAGCGGTATACTATTAAACAAGGGAAAAACAATCTGAAGTTAGTTATTGACAGTTACAATTCTTGTCATTCCTAATTGGAGCACACAAGATCCCTTTGGGCTTGACGAATGAAGGATTGAACTCTAGACCTCTTTTTAGATATAGTTATGTAGTTAAGAATTTTCGTTGTTTCTGAAGAATTATATGTATGGTTTTGTAGGTTGAGACAAAGTTGAGGGAGGCAACTACACGGCTAGAGAAACAATTGGCAGAAGAACAAGCTGCAAGACTAAAGGCTGAAGAGAATGCAATGAGAGCTCAAAAGAGATCAGATGATGAAATTAGAAAACTCAGAGAACATCTTGAGAAGGCACAAGAAGAACTCCGAAAGAGAGGTGATCGTTGTGCCATTCTCTGAGAAGATTATGACTATGAGATACTTCAAACTTTCTAATACTTCATTTAATTTTTCTTCTTGATCATGTCATTTTGTTGCGTTTATTAAAACTTGTATAAATGCCGTGACTACTATCCACTTATTGCTCTTGTGATTTTAATACACTTCGTTAATTTTAATTTTGGTACAGCACTTTTGTTAAACTTTGTGTTGTCAATAGGGATATTTAGGGCGCGTCTCGATATAAAATTTAATTAAGTACTTATGACATAAGTGTGAAAGAGTATTTGGAGTGAGACGGTAGGGGTCTCTTCCAGCTTATTCAAAGTCCTGCCTCCTGGTTTGAATCCAACTTTGGGAATGCAACAGTGTTGAATCTTTTGAGGGAGAGTTTTGTCGCCCATTGTAGTTTTACCCAGCTCAAGAGATTAGTCTCTGTAGTTGCGCGTAGAGGATACTCGATTTATACAAAATAATAATAATAATAAGTGTTTATTATATAAGTGCTTATGTATAAATTTTTTATATAATAAAGAATAAAATCATATTAAATTATTTTTCTATAAAAAATATTTAATATTATACAATAATGAATAATCTACAAATAAAAATATACGATTTTCTTTTACAACAAAAAAATCATATCATATGAGTGACTCGATTGACTCGCCCTCTAACAAAGATAACCTGAAAGTTATTATGACATTTCATAAAGTTACTACAATGAGCTAAGAGAACACCCTTCTCCGTGCTATTCCTTGAGCCTTCCTTAACTCCATTACAATTGGTAAGCAATCCAGTTTTATGGAGACCGACAGTAGTCCCAAATCACGCAACCAAAGAAGAGCCCTCACAAAGTCTCATTCGCTTTCCACTTCGAACGAGGCGTAGGAATTCCATTAAACCATATTGTTTTACCTCTAATGAATTCACCTTTATCATTTCGTAAACACATGCCAATGCCATACTTATTTTCCTCATTGAAAATAGTCGCGTCCACGTCACACTTAAAAGATCTGCGTCCACTTCTTGGTACAAAAGTTGATCAGCCTGTGTGCTTCTGTTTCGCGCAACAGACCAATTATGCTGCAAGTTCGTTGTGGCACTTGTAATTGGTGTGCTCGACTGATTGGAGACTGATGTTCCACACTTTATCATTCATTCGCTTCCAAAGTTCTAGTGTATCATGTGGTATATGGAATTCCAAATTATACGGTATCATATTTTCAAAATTCAATGAATAAAATATTTATAACTTCTTGACTATTATTATAGTTGTTTTGCTCGGGTTTGGATCCTCTCCATTTCTCAAAAGAAATTGAAGGTTCCATTTAGAGAGAGATAGACACAAAATTCATGGTGGACTATAACATTAATTATTATTATTATAAACCTAATGTTATGACCCACTATTAGAGTCAATAATGGGCCAAGCAAGAGCCCCGTTGGGCCAAACAACATTGGTGAAATTTGGCCACCGCCCAATATTTGAATGGGCTACATATTTTCTGGCCCGCCCGCCCGACCAAAGCCGCGTGGCCCAATGGGCCGATCAATGGGCCCCAATGGGCTACAAATCATTGAATTTTTAGAATTTTGGCCATAGTTTTTTCTACAAATGAGCAACATACATAAAGACTATTTTGGAGTAGCATAACATAAAAAATCATTTTGGCTCAAACAAAGCCAATATAAATCTGTTTAGGCTCTACAAATCACCATGGTTAATACATTAACGCTTTGTCGATAACCATATGAAGAAAAAAAAGCGACCTAAATTTGTCTTGGCTTTACAAAACACCTTGTCCATAAGCGGTAAAATAGTTCAACTACACATATCTTGGTCCAAAAACTAAAGCTTAAAGCAAAAAAACTATATATTCAAGGATCACATCAAGAAATTCAAGAAAGACCTTGACATTTAACTAATATCGATAACTTTATCTCCTCTACAGGTTACATGACATCTACAATGAATAATACAAAAGAAGTCAATGACAAAAATAATGCAACCAATCAACAAAAATCAATAACAAAAGATATTTGTAATTTATTAATACCTGAGATGGTCCAACTTCTTTATAGCCGTGCAACCAATTACGCGTGCAAATGAGGGCTTGCACGGTTTCAGGAAGTATTTTTTTAGTGGAATATATTTTTTTTGTTATTAACACTCAAGTGAAATTTAGTTTTTTTGTTAGATTGAAAATATTAAAAACAAATCGCCCATGGGCTAGCACCACCACAATAATGAGCTACTACCTACCATAAATTTGATTGGGCCAATGGGCGGGCCAAAAACTTACCGTTGGTTTTGGGCCTCCATTTTTTGAGCCCGGCCCAACCAAAAAATTGGGCCCGTGGGCCGGCCCGTTGGGCTGGGCCAAAATTGACAGCTCTACCCACTATGAATGTTGTGTCTATCTCTATTCAAATGGAGAAATGGAGAAGATCCCAACCCATTTTGCTCAAGTCAAGGACTAAAGTGTGAATGCACTAGACATTCATAGTAATCTTGATTCTAACAATGAAATCAATCAAAGCAAAAAGGTGAGGCCTAGGTTGCCCTTAGACATAAAATATATTTATATTGTTTGTTTTACAGTTATTACTATACATTTATACTAGGACGATTATTTTGCAATGCGATGCACTGGAGGTGATTAATAGGCTCTGGATGTAGTTTCGAAAAAACATCAATATTTTATAAGGGGGGTATAAAAATACGCAACACATATATATAAGACGAAGAAGCAACAATATATAGCCCTTGGTGGGATGAGGCAACAATGTCGGTCCAAAAAAATAGAGTGGGGGTATATTGGTAAACAATGAAGTACAAAATGAGGGGTACATTTTGATAATAAAAAAAAGTGTTGGACAAAAAAAAATTGTCATGGGTATGTCGGTCCAAAAATATATAGTGGGGGTATATTGGTAAATAGTGAGGTACAAAATGAGGGGTATATTGGTAAATGGTGGGGTACAAAATATAGAGTGGGGGTATGTCGGTCCAAAAATATAGAGTGGGGGTATATTGGTAAACAGTGGGGTACAAATGAGGGGTATATTGGTAAATGGTGGGAATAAAATTTTCCCACCAAAAGTGGATAAAAAAAAAGAGTGTTGGACAAAAAAAATGTCAGGGGTATGTCGGTCCAAAAATATAGAGTGGGGGTATCTTGGAGTGGGGTACAAAATGAGGGGTATATTGGTAAATGGTGAGAATAAAATTTACCCACCAAAACGATTCTGTATTAATTAAGAGCGATAATAATAAAAAAAAGAGTGTTGGAGAAAAAAAAAAAAAATTATCGGGTATGTCGGTCCAAAATATATAGTGGGGTATATTGCAAAAGCAGTGATGGGAGTACAAAATGAGGGTATATTGGTAAATGGTGGGGTACAAAATATAGAGTGGGGTATGTCGGTCCAAAAATATAGAGTGGGGGTATATTGATAAACAGTGGGGTACAAATGAGGGGTATATTGGTAAATGATGGGAATAAAATTTTTCCACCAAAAGTGGTTAAAAAAAGTGTTGGACCAAAAAAAAATTTGTCAGGTGTATGTCGGTCCAAAAATATAGAGTGGGGGTATATTAGTAAACAATGAGGTACAAAATGATGGGTATATTGGTAAATGGTGGGGTGCAAAAAATATAGCATGGGGTATGTCGGTCCAAAAATATAGAGTGGAGGAATATTGGTAAACAGTGGGGGTACAAAATGAGGGTATATTTTGATAATAATAAAAAAAGTGTTGGAGAAAAAAAAATTTGTCAAGGGTATGTCGGTCCAAAAATATATAGTGGGGGTATATTTGGTAAGCAGTGGCAAGTACAAAATGAGGGTATATTGGTAAATGGTGGGACACAAATATTGAGTGGGGGTATGTTTGTCCAAAAATATATAGTGAGGATATATTGGTAAACAGTTGAGTACAAAATGAGGGGTATATAGGTAAATGGTGCCACCAAAATGGCAAATTAAAGTAGATTTAGGATTATAGATGATGGATTATTATTTGCTCATTTACCCCAATTTTAATAAATGCATCTGTGTTTACTTTATCTTCCCAAGAATTATGGCTGCATACAATTAATAACAAACAAAAAAAAATCTATTTTACTGGGAATATGAAACGATGCCTAGAAAATTTCTATCATCAACAAATAAAAAGCACGGTAATATATGGATGTGTTTTTGGTAACAATAAATATGGATTTTAAATTTTGAAGCATGATATAGTTTTTTTTGGTAATAAACTTGACATAATTATTCTACCTTCGTTTTACAATAATAGTTAGCTATTCTTTTTATTTAGATAATAATCTAGATATAATCAAGAAAAACTGAAAGTTTTAATTTTTTTTATTTAATTGTTTAAATAAAAAATAATAATTTTTAATTAAATAAATTAAACAATTAATTATTTAATATGTTTTTTTTTGACAGCAATTATTTAATATGTTAATGATTGTATGTCATGAATTGATATAGAAAAAATGTTAAGTCTTGTATGGAGTCTATGGACTCCCTAAACCTTGTACTTTTCAATTTTTTGATTAGATAAAAAATTGGTTAATTATTTTATGTTAACAATGTAATCTATTTTTTAATTTTATATATATATATATATATATATATATATATATATATATATATATATATATGCTCAAAATAAGGACAAAATAATAAAAATAGAAAACAAGTCCGAATGATGAGCCAAATTGCGAGAAAATATATAGACTTAAATATAGATTACCCCCCTGTAAATATCAACTTTATCCATATACCCCCTGCAAAAATAAAAGTTTTAAAATAAACCTTGCAAAATGTGAAGTTATCCGATTACCCCCTTACGGTTAGTTTACATTGACGCATTTGTTAATTGATGGTGATGTGGATGCCCAGTTGGATCAATTACGTGGCTAATTAGGGCTTAAATCATCATCATCATCAGTTCAATCCTCTTTCTTTCCTAATCGAAGCTTCTCTCTTCTTCCCTCCATAACCCTAATCTTATCCTATCTCAATCAAAGCTTCTCCTCCATAACCCTAATCGTATTCTTCTCTCTTCTTCTCAGTTCTTCCGTTGTTTGTTTGATCATTCCAATGGCCACAAGCAACACCTCTTCTAATGCTTTATCAAGACATGGGCAACTTCCACTTTATGCATGTGAGAAGCCAATGCGTTTATGGATTGCAAATACCTCTGAAAATCCTGGAAGAAGATTCTGGAAGTGTATTAATTCTGGGGAAAGTAATGTAGGTTTAAATTCGTGTGTTCCCCCTTTATTTTTGGGTTATTGGCGTAACATATCTTCGTTGATTTTTGTCTCTCTCTCTCTCTGAAGAAACGAAATAGCTGCAAGTTATTCATTTGGGATGATGAACTAGATGTTCTACAAGTCAGAATGGTGACTGCTTCAGAAACTGTAGTTGAAGCTAACCCTAAAGTTTTGGAGTCACCAACAAACAAATTTGGTGAATGTAAATGTGGTGAAATTTTGACAAATTGGGAGTCAATAAAAGTTAACAAGCTGAAGATTGGTGAAGAAACCCATTGTATCTGAGTGAGTGAAGTGTGAGAGACGAAAATGGTGATGTGAAGTGAGTGAGAGAAGTTGAAATGCTGAAGTGAGTGAGTCAGGTAACACGTGTATAAGCACCATCTACGTGTCATGCCAATGTGGAGTCCAAGTGTTAGCCCACTCAGCATAGAGTTAACTCTGTTAACTAAAACTAACAGCAGGGGGGTAATTGTAACTAATTAATATTTGCAAGGTTTATTTTAAAACTTTTATTTTTGCAGGGGGTATATGGATAAAGTTGATATTTGCAGGGGGGTAATCTATATTTAAGCCAAATATATATATATGGTAATATTGACCATGGATGACTCAATGTATCAGCGTTTGAACTAGGGTTCACTTTTTGTTCAGTTCCACTGAGTATGGATGGTTCCATGCCTCACAGTGTAAACAAACATTCACTGACCGTCTGAGTTGACTGATCAATGATGATTCCATCTGTAACGGTGTGAACTATGGTTTGCTTACCTTCTGGCTCCACTGACCAAGGATGATACCATGTATCACAGTGTGGCAACAAGGATTCACTAACTGTGGATGATTTTCATGTACCACTATGAACTCAACATCATTTAGCATCTAGTTCATTAAACCATATGGATGACTCAATGTATCATCGTGTGGTAGGTTTCACTTACCATCAGAGTTGATTGCTCAGGGATGATTCAATATACCAATATTAGAATTAGGGTTCACTCACTGTTGGGTTCCACTGAGTGTGGATAATTCCATAAATCGCAGTGTAAACAAGGATTCACTTATCCTCTGAACCAGCTGATCAAAGATGATTCCATTTGTAACGATGTGAACTATGGTTAACTTACCTTCTGGTTCCACTGACCAAGGATGATTTCATGTATCACAATGGTAACAAGGATTCACTGATCGTGGAGGATTTCATGTACCACTATGAATTCGACATCACGTAGTGTCAGTTCATTACACGATGGATGACTCAGTGTAGCACCGTGTGAACTAGGGTTCACTTACCTTCTAATTTGAATGATCAAAGATGATTCCATGTATCACAGTGTGAATTATAATTTGAAAAGTAAAGCTAATTTATGGGCTCATAATCAAATATCTTTATCGTATTTTTGAAAAGTAAAACTAATTTTGGTTTTTTTTACTGAAAAATAAAATAAAATAATGGAGGGGGAGAGAGAGAGAATGTGTTCAGTGTTCTTGTTGAATCATTACGGTGTCCTTTTCACCAAAGACAGGGCCTTCTTTTATAGGTAAAGGGTTAGGTGAAGAGACTTGCTGGACAAGTTGACTTGCTAGGCAAGTCGACTTGGTGGGCAAGCAGCTTGTTAGACCCAATTCGTTTAGTGGGCCTCGTGGCCCAGTCCAGAACAGTTGCCCCCAAGCCGGGGTTATTCCAAAGGATAGCCTTGGCTTGAGATCGCTGCTCGGGACCTCAACTTTACTCTTGCAGGGTGACCAGGATCTTCCTCGTGGAGACCGCGGCCTTTTGCGAGAGCCTCGTGTCTCATCCCCGTCTTTTTAACATATTGCGAGAGTTTTCCTTTTCAAATAAGCTCTTCAATGTCATCTTTCAAGGCATGACCGTCGTTGGTGTCTTTTCCATTGCTCTAGTGGTAGCGACAGTACTTCCCAGAGGGTCTCTGACCTTCCTTCAGCCCCAGAGACTCATGTCTACTTGGAACAGACATCCCTTATGCAGACTGTCCAGTCTGTCCTTAATCCAGAAAAGTCTTTGCTTGTCATCAAGATTCCGAACATGGGAAGATTCCTGGTTGAAGCGCTCCACATATTCTTTGAAAGACTCGTTCTCTCCTTTCTCAGAGGCTCGGAGTACTTCTTTGGACTAGGGATTCACTCGAGAAGTAGTGAATCGAGCTGAGAACAATCTGAGAAAGTTGTCTCCACAATGAGATTTAGTTCAGCCTCAACTCTTGGAACCATGCCAGTGCGGACTTCTCAAGGGTCAGGGGAAGATTTTACACATAACAGGCTCTCTTTCACCCGGTATTGCATTCTTAAGGCAAAGTATGACAAGTGATCGTCCGGATCTCTAGACCCATCATACATATTCAAGACGGGAGCTGGTTTCTCTCTAGTGCCCTCGGAATTGGGTAGTCATTGATCCTTCTAGTGAATGGGTCTTCTTGGATGCGCCTGGGACGTAATGAAGTGACATGTCCCTGAGATGTTGGTCTCAGCGGCCACATCATTCTGAGATCTCTTAGACTTGGTGCATGGTGTGAGGAAATTATATGCAAGTATACATAGTCACACAAGTAATAAAGTGATAAGAAAGGTCGAACCCACAGGGATTATGTATTGTAAATTTTTGTATATTAGAGTGTACACTTAGTGTGTCTACACTATGCATTATTTTGGTTTGGAGTTTTTCAAAGTAAAAACAATAATAACAGTAAAGAGTGTAAGGAATCAATTAGATAAAGTAGTTGAGATGTTTTCACTAAGTAATTTACTTCTAAGTGTTATAGTGGAGTATGTAGTGTTTCCACACTGGATGTAGCTGCATGCATCAGTATGTGTCTGTCAGCACTTTCTTCAGAGTTTTATTACAAGTTCTTATGATCTTTGTTTTCTACAGTAAAGAAAGGAGTATCAATACCTCTCTTGCCTCCTAACAATGATCCAAGTTGCTAAATAGGTTCACTCTTGTCTCTTAAGTTTCCACAGTATCATCCTAGGAACTATGTTATCCTATGTCTAGGACTTAACATGGTTTTAACAATCAAATCTTTATTAAAACTAGTTCAATAAAGAAGTTGTTAAAAACTCTTATTCCTATTACTTCTTGAGTTCATAAATGTGACCCATGTCTGCTGCCACAAGTTTAACCTATTCCAAAGTGATCAATTCCAGAATAAGTGTTGAAAGAAGTATCACACAAGAATTAAAATGCATACACTACATAAATCATAATAACATACTTAGAAGTTCATTACAAAGAAATAACATCTCAACTTAAGGGAATTTAGCTCATGTTACTCATTATATAATAGAGAAAATCCGCAAAGAGCATAATTAAATGAGTAATATAGCAAAAGAACTTAAAAGGAGAGAGATTACTTGAATAGAAGATCTTTTACATGAGTTTCCCAAGTTGAAGTACAATATGAGTCCCTTACACAAGTTTCCTTCAAGTAGAAGTGAAGTAAGTGGTTGTCAAGCACCTCCTTACCTTCATTCTCTTTAGAAACGTAAAGAAAAAACTAAAACTAAACTAAACTAAACTAAAACTAAGTGATCCTTTCAGAAACAAATGAAGAAATACAATTGAAGGATTCAGGATTGTTTGTAAGTGAAGATATGACTTCTATTTATCGGCTTGGAATCTTTCCTCCCTTGAGGGGTTTCCTTAGGCGCGTATGATTCAACTGAGGGGACCAACCTTGGATAAATTCAGACAACCAATGAAGCAAATAGCTCAGTTGTGGTCGCTTGCATGCATAACATAAGGTGTGGTCCATTGGAGAAGTGCCACATGTCTCTTTAGATAAATGAGCCTTGCAACTTGATTTTTATGTTTATCGCCGACTTCTGCAAGTGGCTCTGCTCCAGGTGACTAGGCATGACGTCACAATTCAAGTGTGGAAGCTTCAAAATGGTTCTTGGATGTTTAGGTGCAAACTGCTAGATTCTGCAGGTGTAGGCAGTGTTTCCACTCCTAGAGTTGGCAGTGTTTCCACTCACTCCGGTGTTGTGGTGTTTCCACTCCTGCGATTCTTCTACACGAACAAAAACATCAAACCTAACAAGAAATGTGTATTTTATGCCTAGTTACTTGCCCTAATCATTTGGATCTCTAAAATGTTGTTTCTTAATAAATAAGCTATATTTATATATTAATGTACTTGAAAATAAACAATAACCTAAGTAAAAATAGATGAATGACTCTATATAAAATAGAGTTATCAGTGCACTGGCGATGCTGCCTAGGAGATCTATCCTGGCTTCGAGACCGATAACGGGAGTTGGACGATGCTAGTGAAGAACTTTCATTAAAGGATTCATCTGGCCAGTAAGTGCTATTTGGATTAGTTGGGGAGAGCATGGCAGAAAGGGTTTTAGTCCAGTAAATTACCTCTATTTTCACAAATTCAGACATTTGGTCCCCCTATTTTAAAATCCAGACGTCTAGTCCCCCTGTTTTAAAAAATTCGGGGTTTTTCAGTTTTGTTGTTGTTGTTGCGGATTAAAAACACTGATGTGACACTCATTAAATGACGTGGCAGCTGACACAACTTAAACATGTGGCTGCCACGTCATTTGATGAGACACATAGACAGGCACATCATATTATAATATTTTTTGAAGCAAATAATATTATAATATTTAAATAATTAAAATTACAAACATTAAACTCAAAATTGAAAATTAAAATTAAAAACTCTAAATTCCTTTTCTATCGTTCTTCTTCTTCTTTGAGATGACGAATAGGTATTGAGCTCCTCTCGAGTGAACATTTTTTCGGTAGGGTTGTGCAGGGTATTTAGAAGAACGGCCCGAGTATTCTTTGAGATGACGGACTTCAACTCTTCAATTGGAAGTGCAAAATCTGGAGGACGCAGAGTGATGCTTTTTACTTTTGCACCAGCCATGGATAAAGTGGCTTCATAAGAATCATAAAAAGGAGCAAGCAAAATAACCTCATCACCAGGATTTATCAATCCTAATATAGTTGCTCTATGCATCTAGTTGTAACAGTAACCTCATCACAACCAGAAGAAGAAGAAGAAGAAGAAGAAGAAGAGAAGAAGAACGATAGAAGAGGAATTTAGGGTTTTTAATTTTATTTTTCTATTTTCGGTTTAATGCTTATTATTTTAATTATTTAAATATTACATTATAAATATGACGTGGTTGTCTGTGTGTCACATTAAATGGCGTGGCAGCTATGTGTTTAAGCTGTGTCAGCTGCCACATCATTTAGTGAGTGCCACGTTAGTGTTTAGTCCACATCAGTAACAAAAAACTGAAAAAACTCTTCTTTGGATTAAAACTCTGAATTTTTTAAAATAGGGAGACTAAATGTATGGATTTTAAAATATGAGGACCAAATGTCCAGATTTAAGAAAATAGGGGGACCAAAACTATAATTTAGCCTTTTTTTACTATAACACTAGTAAAAGTTGGTTGATAAAAACAGTCAAAGTTAATCTCAAAAAAAAACAGTCAAAGTTTGTTGTCAAAAAAAAAAACAGTCAAAGTTGACACCAAACTCACCTGTACATTCAATTTTCTTTAAATTTAAAGATTATTGATAAAAATATTAGTAATTAAAAATATATTTTGATAGAAATATAAACATTTTTAAAATTATTTTGATAGAAATATATTAATTAAAAAGTATAGTACTATAGTAAGACGAGAATAACAGGTTTGATAAAAAAGACGAGAATAACATGTTTTGATTTATCAAAACAAACGAAAGGGAGTTTTTTTTGTGACTTGTGGGAAGATCTTTTAATAATAACAAAAAGACTTAGGGAAGATAAATGAAAGGGCATAAGCATTTATTAAATTTGGGGTGAATGTGGAAATAATATAAATATACAGGAGAAAGTGTAAAGCAAATAACATAAATATATTAATGATCGTACCTGACCAATAGAAGTGTAACATTGATGTAGTCTTTCAGCTTGATTGCTGGTTGCACCGAGGTTCTGGAGTCTTGGCCGCACGCGGGTGGTACCTGCAATAACACTCCGACGCTCTAGTCAGTGGTGTGCTAACGGGCAGACCTCACAAAGTGGAGTAATGCCGTACCTGATTCCTTGGGATTCACGCTGTATTTATAGCTACAATATTGGGCCTTATTGGACTGTATTGGGCCTCAAGCCCACTCCGGAACAATTAATGAGATAAATGTTCGTGGAATCCATTTGTCAGCTTTTAAGTGGATAAGGCAAATTACCCACATTCTATCTAAGGGCACCCAAGAATTTACCAAGCAAAAATTAACTCTATTTAATTTAACTATACGCATATCATAGTACGTGTACCAAAAAGGGTTGGTTCAAGTAGTAAAAATAGAGGGAAGGTGGGGGAGATGGCTCTTAAAATTGATATTAGCAAGGCGTATGATCGCGTAGATTGGGGCTATTTGAAGGGTATGTTGAGGAGGATGGGGTTTGACGAAAAATGGATAGGGTGGATGACTATGTGCTTGGAAACAGTTAATTACTCAATAATGGTTAATGGTGAGAAAGTGGGACCAATTACTCTGGGGCGTGAACTTCGACAGGATGACCCTTTATCTCTTTATTATCTGTGCGAAAGGACTCACTACTCTTGTCAAACGAGCAGAGGCCAGAGGGGACCTTCACGGTGTTAAGGTGTGTAGGGGAGCACCATCCCTTACACACCTCTTATTTGCTGATGATTGATTGCTTCCTTTTTTGCAGGGCGGATGAGATCGAAAGTACTCACCTTAGAGAAGTTCTCAATACCTATGAGAGAGCTTTGGGGCAAGCAATTAACTTACAAAATTCTGAGGTGTACTTCAGCAATAACACATCACAGGAAAAGCGAGATTTCATTATCAATTTGTTGGGTGTCAGTGAAGGTCTGGGAAACAGGAAATACTTGGGACTTCCAGCTTTGATTGGGAGAAACAAGAAGCAAATTTTTGGTTACTTGCATGACAGGATGTGGAGGAAGGTGCAACACTGGTCTGGTAAGAAGTTGTCAAAAGCGGGCAGAGAGGTCCTTTTGAAGTCAGTGGCTCAGTCAATTCCAACTTATTGTATGAGTACTTTCATGCTCCCTACCACCCTAGGTGAGGAGCTAGAAAGGATGTTGAACTCCTTCTGTTGGGGTACAAATAGGAGGGACCGAAGAGGTATCAAATGGTTGAGTTGGGAGAAGTTGACTATGAGAAAAGAGCACGGAGGTTTGCGTTTCCGTCATTTTCACGGTTTCAATATGGCGATGTTAGGGAAACAAGCATGGAAAATAGCAACACATGCAGATACTATAGTAAATAAGGTGTTCAAAGTTAAATACTTTCCGCAAAGTGACTTTATGGGGGCCCGCTTGGGTCATAATCCCAGTTTTGTGTGGCATAGTATCTTCGCTTCTCGGGATGTTGTCAAGTTGGGAGCTAGGTGGAAGATCAGAAATGGAGATAAAGTTTCGGTTTGGAAGGAACCTTGGATTAAAGGTGGGGATGATGCTTATGTTAGATCCCCTTTGGTTGAAGGTACAGAAGATTTATGTGTGAAGGATTTGTGGAAGCCGAACTCAACACTTTGGAATAGAGATTTGATTGACCAGCTGTTTAATCCAATAGAAGCCCAGCGCATTATGTCGAAGCATATTAAGAACGCACAGGAGCAGGACAAGATGATTTGGGGACAGAGCCGTAACAGATAATATTCTGTCAAGTCTGCATATTATTGGTTCATGAAGGAGAAGATGGATCAAGCAAGTCTCATAATAGAAGGGGATTGGATGAAGATATGGAAACTCAAGGTACCAAACAAAATCAAGTTGCTGCTTTTGAGAGCAAATTGTGGTTGCCTTCCTACAAGGTCCAACCTTAGAAGCAAACACGTTCCATGCGAGTGGCTATGCCCTTTTTGTGAGCGAAATCCGGAGAACAAGTGGCACATTTTCTTTGCTTGTCCACATAATGAACAAGCTTGGCAAATAGTGGGATTATTACAACAATTACACCAAGCTATGGATAACTCTGAATCTTTCCGGGAATGTTTCCTTCTCTTCATGGAATCACTAGACACACGGTCAAGGAATAATGAAGCAATGATTTTTTGGGCGTTATGGAAAAGGAGAAATGATCGGGTGTGGGAAGGAACGGTTCAGCCGTGGGACATTGGTAATGCTTTGAATTTTCTGATAGACTGGGCTGCTGTGAGGCTTCGACCAGCTGTTGCAGATGGCAACAACTCTATTGTGCAGACCGCGGCTTTGGCTTGGAGGAAACCGGACGCTGGAACGTTCAAGTGTAATGTTGATGCAGCATTATTTGAAGTGGAGAATAAATATGGAATTGGCATTTGTATCAGAAATGATTTGCGGGAATTTTACAGCGGTAAAACTCTATGGTTTGAAGGCCTACCATCTCCTCAAGAAGCGGAAGCAATGGGACTTTGGCAAACTCTAATTTGGCTTACGGATTTGGGTCTCTCTCTGATGTCCATAGAACTGGATTGCTTACCAGTGGTTGAAGGACTGCAGAAAGACACAAATACTAACACTGAGTTCGGGACGCTGCTATCTTATTGTAAAAACTTCTTTTCTACTTTTCAACGCTTTACAGTTAGCTATGTTAGGACACAAGCTAATCGCGTGACCCATACTTTTGCTAGAGCCTCATGGTTCAATGTTATCTCCAATGTTTATGAGTATATCCCAACTTGTATCGAAACACTTATTATAAATGACATGAGATGAGTTTATCTTTGTCAAAAAAAAGTAGTAATTGGATTTGGATTTATAATAAGGTTTATTTGGTTTATTATAAGATTTATAATAAGATGAGTATATCCCATACTATTGCCTTTGTTCATTTCGCTTCGTCCCAATAAGCATTATTCTATAACTAATCATGTCATAAAATAAGTCTAATAAAACTCTTCCAAACACTTCAAATTACTAGAGTAATAAAAAGGGCATAGTCATTTCATTCATAAAAGTTTAAACAAACCCAACAAAATGTGATGATCTACTAGAAAAATTAAATGAAGTCATTGATATTAAGTTTGAAGTTGCTCCTAATCCTATCATAGAATGGTACAACCATTAGTATTAGCACCGCGATTATGGAGTTCTGCACGTGCCCTCTCAAGATCATTTCTCAGTTTTCTTTTTTCATCATCTGATTTCTTTTTAGCTTTCTTTGCTTTCTCTTCAGCCTTTTTTCTTGCAGCTTGCTCTTTTGCCAATTGTTTCTCTAGCCTTTTAGTTGCTTCATTCAATTTTGTCTCAACCTACAAAACCGTACATATATAATTCTTCAATAACAACAAAACAAAAGTACTTAACTACTACTCACATCGTCTCATTTTAAGTGTCTTATCTAAGTTGTGTACAATTCTTAAGAAAATGATACCCATTTGGTATGTTAAAGTACTCAATAGTAATAGCTTATTAAAGCCGCTATAAAAAAATTAGCATAAAAATAACATTTAAACAAAATCAAGCAAGATGAAATGATGAACAGAATAAGACATATATACCTTGTCAACAATTTGTTTTAGTTGCTCCTCATGAGCTTTCTGCATTTGCATTTTCATCTCCAATATCTCTCCTTCTGAACGTCCTTTCAATTCAGCTTCTCTTTGCTGCTTTTGCATTGCTCCTTTCTGCAGTCAAATCAGAAGTTCAATGACAGAACAATATTATTTCAAGATTTAATAAACAACATATTATGAAATTTCCAAAACCAACCTTAAGTTCTGTGAAGTACTCATTTGTATAAGGCCTCCCATCATTCTTTAAATTTACCATGTTTACAAGAGAGACAAGTTGTTGAACTTGTTCATTTTGCTTCTTTTCATCCTTAGTCTTGTTATCAAAAAGCACACATCTATTCTCACATAAACAAAGAACTTCCTACAATGATATTGAAGTCAGTAAAAGATCTTAGAATATAGGCCTAATCAAAGTCAATTGATGATTCTTAGAATGTTGAGCGTAAGGAACAGAAAAAAGTAATGGCAGAACCTTTAAAGGCTCAGGACATTGAGAGCCTAAGTAATCTTCCAGTGTCTCATCATTGTCTTCTAATTCATCTCCACCAGTGAAGACCACAATCATATAGTCAACAATTTTGCTTCCAAATAATGTCTGCAAGCTTTGTATAGCAGTTACTTCTTCGTCGGTAAAGCGAGTTCTAACTGAGAAAACCACAAGGATTGCATGGATCCCATCTTTGGCCAAATCAATACACTTAACTATTTCTTTGCCAAGAAACTCAGGTTCAGCAGAATTATCAAATAGTCCTGTGAAATTTTTCATGTTAAATGTATGCAACCAAGTTTAGATATGCAGAAGAAGGAGGAAACGGTTAAGCATCACAACTCACACATGCTTCCAATCTTGTAACAAACATGTAATACTAATTCACCAGGGATCTGATTTGTGTGCAATCATGCATTCGGTAAGCTGGAGTTGTTCAATCAAGATTAAACAGTCCAAATTCAAATTCTATTAAGCAAAAATTAAAAACTGCTCTCAAAATCTGAACTAACCAATCTTGATCAGACAACTCCAAATTTAACGACTGCATGACTACACACTCTCTCTGACTGCACTTAATTCAAATTAATTCCCCACAACATGAGCATTTCTTGGAATATGTTTAGATAACGCGAAGCAAACATGTCTTCACCTGGAGTGTCAATAACATTAACAATATGTCCATCATTTAGCATAGCTGTACGCATTTCAGAAAAGGAAGTAACACCAGACGAGCTAGACCTTGACTTGAACACCTTTTTACCAAGAATACTATTACCCGTTGCGCTCTTCCCATTACCCGTACGCCCAAGCAAAACCACCGTCCGAATGTCGTTAGCCAAGGTATCAGACACCCAGTGCTCTTCAACATAATCTCCTCCCATTATAAATCCAGGTCACTGAAATAGTTGTGACAGAAAAAAAAATTTGCTAAAGTCAAAAGAATGGTTTCTCTTAATTTACATCGCATTGATATGATTTGACTTCTACTTCTACACATAGTGTATCAAACTGAAACTAAAGTATAATTCAGCTAATACAAGTACCAAAATCAAAATTCTCCAATAACAAATTAAATAAGCTAAAATTTCTGAAAATAAATATATAGGGTTACTGTAACAGACCAAAAAAACAAATGGAATTCAGAAACATTACAGAGATACAAAAAGAGGCTACACATTTGATGTAGACTATGAGATAATGAAAGGTTTTAAAAAGAAAATATTAGAAAAAGATACAGAGTTGAACTATAATAGTGGTGCTCTAAGGAGGAAAGTAGTGAAAAGGAAAAGAAAGAACAGTGATCATGGATTCATGGTAGGTATCCAAAACATGAACACAGAAATTGAAGTTTTTTCTAACCTGAACTGCAGTTTTATTCTAGAAGCAACAGGAAGCTTGGAGTGAAACTGAAGTGATCTTATATAGTATATATGTTGGCCTTTCATATTCACTCACACACCTATTTATATGCCATTGTCTTAAACCATTTTTGAGTGGCTCTATGCAAACAAACAATGAAAGACACAATTTACTCCAATGCTAGAAACGAAGCAGCACCCTCTACTAACCAATTAATTAACTGGGGCTAACCATTTTTGAGTGGCTCTAAGTGGGGCTAACCAAAAGGTGTTAATGATTATCCTTTACTTGATCTTCATGTGTAATTCACGCATATGGGATCCAAACCATATTGTACTCTTTTAATGGGTTTCATAAATGAAAACAGTCAAGAAAAAGCACATTACATGGGATATTCCAAAGCAGGATTTTAAATTCTTGTAAGGTCATTTGATATAGCAGAATGTAATACAGCCACAGTTAGAATTGCAAAAACATCTAAAATCACAATGTTGATTGTTGAGGCAAGCTGCAAATTTCATTTACATAACTAATTTGAAAACATTTTTGGAAGTCATGCAAATTGGAATAAGAATGCAAATTGGAATAACTTGCTTAGGATTATAGCTCAGTCATGGAATTGACATGATCTCTTTCTTATTCATAGGCACCTGTATTCAACGGTGTGAGAGAGAAAGAGAGGAGAGAGATGGGGAGAAAGAGATCGAGGTGCTTTTTATCAATAACAACTTGTACTATTATTAATGTCATTTTCAAACCCATAGACTTTTACTAGTATCAAGTTATTCCTGGAGTCATGGAACTAGGCCTGAGGGAAAAAGAGGATCCATATGCAGGATGTGTGTGCCAAGTAAACATGACATGTGCCACGTAAGGGACTAAAATGACAGCACACTATTTCTTCAGATAGTGCAGTGGCTGTTTACCCTAGTTTAAACGTTAAATTCAAAGTCATGGACAATTTTGTATACCATAAATAGGATTTATATTTTGAGATATTGGCTAAGGGTTGGTTAAATCAGCTTAACTAAAAGTATATCATACATAACATGTTTTTCAAGGGCAACCAAGAATTTACCTATTCCCACACAAAAATAAAAAATAAGGGTAAAGTCTATTTAAACATCACAAAAGTTCTTTCCATTCATTATCATGATGAGCTTTTAAAAAAAGAACTTTGGTCTTGGCTTGGCTTGGCTTCAACACTCATGCCAACTTCTTCACTGAGCTTGATGCTAAGAATTGGATCCTTAATATGGTGCGAGATTCGAACTCCACACTCGTTATAGCTGGTATTGGGAACCTTGGTGTTGGCCAACAACGTGATTTTTGAAGACCGGCCTTGGCAACTCCATGAGGTTATCAGGAAAACACGTGCCTCCCACGATGATTTCATCACGTTTTATCAAAGCAAGCATGTTGACTCTTCCCAGGCTCGCTGGCTAGCTGGGTGGAATCCTCCTCCCGATGGGTTTGTTAAGTTGAACACTAATGGTAGTTTCCTTGAAGACAAATTACAGTCTGGTGCTGGTGGTATCATTCGAGACCATGATGGTAATTGGCTTACTGGTGTTTCACAATTTGAAGTTGGTGGTGACGCTCTGCTCTCTGAGCTGAGAGCTATTCATTCGAGACCATGAAGATTGTTTGTAAAAGTAACTGCATGGTAGCTGTGCAGTCTATCACCTCTAGAGACGGGCTTCATTTGCATCGATATGCATCCATGCTGTTGGATATTATAGATTATTTGAGTCAGATTTGACTCCTCTAAAATAAGTGTTAAAGTGAAATACATTCACATCAACACATAAAATTTCATCTAACAGAAGTATATTATAGTTACTAGAGTAACAATAACTGCATAGTCATGGCATTCCTACAAGTTCTAACAAACGCGACAAAATGACATGATATAGGATAAAAATTAAATGAAGTCTTAGAAAGTTTGAAGCTGTTCCTAATCCTATCAGAGAATGACACAACCATTATCACCTCTCTTGCCGAGTTTTTCTTGTGCCATCTCAAGGTCTTTCATGAGTTTTTTCATTTCATCGGATTCCTTTTGATGTGCCTTCTCAAGATGCTCTCTGAGTTTTTTTATTTCATCATCTGATTTCTTTTCAGAAATTAATCTCGCAGCTTTCTCTTCTGCCAATTGTTTCTCCAGCCGTCTAGTTGCCTTCCTCAAATCAGCCACAACCTATAAAAACAAACCGAAAATACTTAGACTACTTATCTATATTAAAAAGAGGTCTAGAGCTCAATCCTTCATGCATCAGGCCCAAAAGGGTCTTGTGTGCTCCAATTAGGAATGACAAGAATCCTATATGTATGTTAAGTTTCATTTAAAGTATGATTTGTACGATTGAAATACAGACTATCCAATCGTGATCGAATTCCAGTTCAAATGAAATGACTGCGTGACTGTATGCAATCATAACTGAACCTAAACCAAGTCAAGAAAAAAGAGGTAGAAGAATGGTGCTTATTCTCCTATGTCTCAGTTTCTTTAAGTTTCCCTAAAAACACCATCCCTTCACAATATCCCCTAATTAACTACCTAACGACCTAACCTCTCGATTGCCACTGTAACTGCCAATAACTAACCTCAGATTGTAATTTCCTTGTGGAATACCTTATAAATCTTACTCCCTCCGGTCTCATTTATAAGCAATAAAGCACTTTTTAAGTTTATCTATATCTTGTATATATGTAGACAAGATATATCAATTATTCAATGAATCTAAAAAGTGTTTTTTACTTATAAATGAGACCGGAGTAGCACTCCTTATGAAACTTACTTCTACAAATTCATAAGACCGTTCGATCTATGTCATACAGTTTAAGCAAAATTAGATCCTCAAAATTTCATCATCATGTCAAAACGTTACCTGAATGAATGCAAGTGCAACCATTTGATAAGCTTAAATACCAAGTAAATGTTTGTTCTATTAAATTATTACACAACATTCAGTATTACATATAAAAAGCTGCTATAAAAAATGTAGCATTAAACAAGTGACTCCGTGTTTAATTTATAAAAAATCATCTTAAACAAAATCAAGCAAGATGAAATAATGAATATCACATGATACAGACATCAAAGATAGTTACCATCTCAACCATTCGTTTTAGCATCTCCTCGTGTGCTAGCTGCATTCGCATTTTCATCTCCAATACCTCTATTTTGAATATCCTTTTGAGGAATCAGCCTCTCTTTGATGGTTTTGCAGCTCCATTGCTCCTTTCTGTAGTCAAATGACAAATGCACTGAGATTATAATATTATTTCTAGATTAAAGAAGCAACATTAGGAAGTTTGCCAAACAAACCTTCAGTTCTGTAAAGTAGTCATTTGTATAAGGCCGCCCATCATTCTTTGATATTACCATGTTAACAAGAGACAGAAGTTGTTGAACCTGTTCACATTGCTTCTCTTTATCCTTAGTCCTGTTATCAAAAAGCACACAGCGATTCTCACATAAAGTAAGAACTTCCTGCAATAAATAAACCAAATTATTTGTTTCCTCAAAAATGGAGCATTGATACAAGAGATAAAGTGCAAGCATACAGTACATGATATTTTACCAAACGAATATTTTTTGGATTTTTTTTAATAATTGGATAAGTTAATTTAGGAAAAGAAAAACCAAAATTACAAATGAAAGGAATTGTGAGTGCTTTTCTCAAAAGTTAGAAAACTATATCATAAAAGTACATTTATTTAAGCTTGTCCAAATGCGCAAGAAAGAATAATTACTAATGATTTGCACCACTGTGAGTGCTTTTCTCAAAAGTTAGAAAACTATATCATAAAAGTACATTTATTCAAGAAGGCATGCTAAAGGTTTATGTGATACTTTTACTAAGAACATAGATACCTTTTATGTGTGTTCAACACATACATTTTATCCTTAAATTTTACACAATACAAACTTACAATCTATGAAGCACGGACACAGGCACAGGCTTTAATCTGAAAAATACAATTATTTTAAGTGTCGGTGTCGGTGTGCAACATGATACGTGTCGATCTGGACACATCTTCGGGAAGTGTCGAGTGCTATAGTTCTTACAACAAAAGTTGAAATTCCAGTGAACAAGAAAAGAATAGCAGAACCTTTAAAGGCTCTGGACATTCAGAGCATAAGTAATCTTCCAGTGTCTCATCATTTTCTTCCAAATCATCACCTCCAGTGAATACAACAATCATATAGTCAACAATTTTACTTCCAAATAATGTCTGCAAGCTATGTAGAGCAGTTACTTCTTCGTAAGTAAAGCGTGTTTTAACTGAGTAAACCACAAGGATAGCGTGGATCCCATCCTTGGCTAAATCAATACACTTCACTATTTCCTCGCCAAGTAACTCAAACGCTGTGGAATGATCAAATAAACCTGCGAAATATTATGGTTACATGTATACAGCAAAGTTTCAAAGAAGCAGAAGAAGGAAACAGTTAAGCATCACAATGCACACAAACTCTATATCTCAAACAAAGTGTTTGTTTACATATCTTTGGCTGATTTCTAACATTCTTAGGGAATCCTTCAAGAATAAAACCCATAAAAATGCAAAAGTTATCTTTTTGCTGAAATACTCATTCAAAGTTAAACCTTGTAACAAACATGAAATATTGAAATACATATTCAAAACTTTTAATGTAATGAAAATGAAATATTGAAATAGTCCCATTCAAATCTTGTAACAAACTTGGACTAGTATTCCCTGCACCGCACGAGTATTCCCCTGAATATGTTTAAATAATAGAAAACAAACATGCCTTTACCTGGAGTGTCAATAACATTAACAATCTGTCCGTCACTTAGCATAGTTGTCTGCATATCACATGAGGAGGTAACACTTAAGGAGCCAGCCTTTGACTTGAAGGCTTTTCTTCCAAGTATACTATTGCCTGTCGCGCTCTTTCCATTTCCCGTACGTCCAACCAAAACCAGAGTCCGAACCTCATTAGATGAGGAAGCCAACTCCCAATCATCATCAACACAATTTCCCCCCATCAGAAATGTTCAAGTCACTGAAATAATTATTACAGAAAACAACATGCTCAAGGGTTTGTCAAAAAAAGAAAACAACATGCTCAAGGCATTATAGTGATTGCACATTTGCACTAAACATCAGAAATTTCAAGTATTGACAACCTGAAATAGTAACTATAGTAGATCGATAAATACAAAGCTAAATTATACTTTTAGCCCCGTGTGTGTATTTTAGTTTTCAATTAGCTAGTCTCTAATGTGTAAAAGTCATATCAGTGGTTCCTCTTGTTTACTTCTTTACAAAAAGTCAAGTTACCAAAATTGTAAGAAAAAACACAATAGTGATCACATTTCTTTTGGTCCTTGAAGAAAGATCACATATGATTTTTTACGCATATCATACCAATTACAATTGCAAAGTTTTGATATAAAAGGTACCAAAGTAGAATTTAGCCAATAATAAACTAACTAAGGTAAAATTAGTGAAATCAAAAATAGGGTTACAGCTCCACAAATACAGATGGAATTCAGAACCGTTACAGTTGATGTAGACTATGATGAGATAGTGAAAGATTAATTAATTTTTTTTAATAAAGAAGCAAAATTGAACTATAAAAAATGAACGTAGGGATTGAAGTTTTTTCTAACCTGAACTGAAGAGAGAGCTTTTTTTTTCTTCAGAAGCAACATAAAGCTTGGAGTGAAAGAGAAGTGATGTTATGGGGCAAATTGGCAAATGCAATTTTGGCGCACAAAATGAGGGAGGATTTTGAGAAAGACGTAAAGACGCTTCGGTATTTGAGTAGCTCTATCCAAACAATTAAAGACACTATTTACTCTGATACTACTAGAAACGAAGCATCATCACCCTCAATATATGCATGCACAAGTAATAAGGGATCAATAAAGGGGAAGTAAAATCAAATAATGCCAACATTAGTCGCTAACAGCAATTAATGCTCTATTTTTATTATAAGCACAATTAATGCATTTCAGGCGGTGGTTCAACTCAGGCCTAGTAGCGGTTGAACTGCGGTTCAATTCGATTCTGTGCGGTTCAATTGAACTTTGGTTCAAATGGGGTCAAACCAATAGTGGGACTGTCCGATTCTTACAACACTGTAGGTGAGCATGCAAAAAATTACAACAGAAGCTGTTTTTGAGGGATTCAGATTGTGGATCTATTTGCCAAAAATTAGCGGATAGCAGATAAGCTAGTTGATAGCAGATAGTTTATAGCTAGAGCTGTCAATGGGCCGGGTTTGGGCCGGCCACTTGTGCCCATCGGGCCAAACGATGATATATGGGCGGTCGTGCCACACCCAATATTCGGATGGGCTACAAAATGAAGGCCCAAGCTCGCCTAACACCACCATTTGGGCCAATGGGCGGCCAATGGGGCCCGCTTCAACGCCACAAACATTGACTTTTAAAATTTTGTATAAATCAAAATTAGAATTTCCAACCACTATGTCTAACTTCAAACACAAATCTTTGGAGCTTGATATCGAGTTGATTTCATATATATGAAAAAAGGTGGATAGTTGATATCTGTGATTAAATTATCATGATATTACCGACTAAAATTTGAGTTACCAGAATCTTATTCGCTTTGCCTCTAATTTATTTGTTTCTTGAGTGTGATTCATTAGGATTAGGATTAAGATTAGATTAGAATGTTGGTTGCCTTTATACCGAATTGGTATTTTTTTGAAATAGGACAATTTCAATAGAGAAGAAGACAAAGGCATCTCGAACCGTTATGGATCGGTATTTGGTGGTGGTTTTTTTTTGAGTCGAATCGCTTCAAGAATTTATGAATGGAGTTGCAGAAGCGGTTTGAAGAGAAGGCGAATGACGATCCGTTAAGCTCCAAAATCGAATCGCGTGGAATAAATAATTGACTTCATCATATTTTGATTGGATAACAAGAAAAACAGCGATATATATAGCACTTGTCATATTTTAAAATTAAAAACAAAAACAAAAAACAAACGGGCCGGCCCATGGGTCGGGCCGGGCCGGCCCAATAACATCATCGGGCCAATCGGGCCGGGCCAAAAAACATACCGTTGATTTTCGGCTACTATTTTTAGAGCCCAAGCCCGCCCAAAAAATCGGGCCATTGGGCCGGCCCATTGGGCGGGGCCCAAATTGACAGCTCTACTTATAGCGGATAGTTGATAGCGGATAAGCTAGCTGATTGTGATTAAAGTGTTTGGTAAAATTAGCGGTTGAACTAGCTAATAAATATAAAATGACATAAAAAGACATATTTAATTAATTGTTAGATTTATTAATCAATATGTTAAATATTTATAAATTATTTTACCATAAAATCATGATAATTAAATTAATTATTAAGATATTTAGAAATCAATTTTTTAAATCAAAATTTTAATAAACTAATTTATTTTTTATTTTTTTGACCAAAAACTAATTTATATTTATTAGATATTCAAATAAGGAGTTTTGACTAAATAATAGTATATAAAAAAATAGAGAACAGACACGGTGAAGCTACGAATATCTGCACATGTGACGACGTAAAGCTACGAATTTTTTTTTTTTTTTTTGAGATTAAAAGCTACGAATTAATAAAACAAGAAAAAAAAATGTTATATAGCTGGTATGCGTAGAAAAGACACGGTGAACCAAGTGGGAATAAATTATGCACTCAATGAATTTCTTATTACCGATAGGTAGTGGGAATCGATTGAATTTGTCACTTGGTAAGTCTGAGTTGATTCATTCGGAAGACAAAAACTACTACGGGGGTAGAGAAAGTCATGATATACGCTTGGGTGCCTCTTAAGTAAGAAAAGTGCCAAGATGTTACAAAAACAGCGCCTTTTTTGTAATAATGTTGGTCTTTTCTATTTAAGTGGGTTGTCCAAAGATCAGACATCATGATTTCTCTCTACCCCCAAGTAGAGTTTTTGCCTTCCGTGAGAATCGAACCTGTACTGAGGCCAAGACAAGTTCAATGCATTCCCACTACCAATTGAGCTACTAGTATATACGTTGGTTGAAAGCGTATATACGATGTGGAAAATGGAAAGCGTCGTATATATGTTACGAGGGACGATATACGATCAAAAAACAGCAGCCTCGTATATACGTTTTTGTGAGGTATATTCGAGTGAAAGGTGGTCAATCGTAGATATGACCAATAGTGTGAAGAAATTGGGATTTTGTAAAAAGGCAGGGGTATTTTGGTCTATTCACTGGGTGTGTGGGGGTATGGGGGGAAACCGTGGGGGTGAAAAAAAAAACCCTTGAATTAAAATGGATGGGTGAGATTATAACACCACACTCAACTAAAAGACTCATTGTTCCACACGATCTCTCTTTCTTCTCTCACCAATGTTATCTCCCACCGCACCTTGAGCATCAACCCCATTGAATTTATACAAACAATCCAATTTAATGATTTTAATTTCTTCATACAAGTTTAAATTTATTGGAATCTATCATGGTCAAAAAATTCTTCACATGATTCCTAACTTCTCTTTAGGGGTGGACACCGGTCGGATTAGGTCAGTTTCAGTTCAAAATATGTCCACCAAAAATAAACCGAGCACAACCATGGACAATCCACCTCCGACTGTTTCAGTTTACGGATAAGGCGGGTGACGGGTTCGCGGGTGGTGGATTCAAGTTGGCTCGGTTGTCACAACATGCTAATGGAGCTCGAGAGAGATAGATTCGAGTGGTTTGTTGAGTTTTTAAGGTCTTCTTTAATGGAGTTTATGCATGTGACAGAGAGAAAAAGGAAGGAGATGAGTGTAGAAGCCGCCTAAAAAAATGGGTCAAATCATGAAAAGTGATTGAAGAGAGAGAGAAAAAAAATTAAATGGTGTAGAAATGTGGTGAGCTCGATGAAAGTCAGAAAAAGTGAAAGAAAAGATGACGTAAAGAGTAAAAAATTCTATCTTGGGCAGTGAAACACGTAATGGCAGCAGTTGATGTACCCAATACAGGCCTCAAAAGTATTTAAATACACAAGCAGTTAATGTTACTCGGGCGGGTTCGGTTTCAATTGGTTGCAGTCTTCAGATTCGGGCCCGCTCATTTCAAACCATCAATAACCGTTTTGTCTTATATGGACGGGTTCGGTTTTCAATGCCACATCTGTAGCAACAAATTACACTATCGGGTTTTACGGGTGACAGTTTTGTGTCCACGCCTACTTCTCCTTTGTTTTAAGAAAAACTATTCATGTATCTATTATACTCATCTAAAGCAGTTAGAAAATACTTGTGTCCATGAACATATTGTGTAGAAATGGCACACATTACAACTAGAACCTTCATAAGTATGGTAGAGTTCAACTGAATCAAGGGGAATTTTATTGAAATTCAAGAATCAATGGGGTACAAGTTCGCTGTTTTACAGTTCCAGAGTGAACCATTGAGTAACAAACTAATCAAGTATCGTCCCGATTCTGTTACAGCCAACTCCTATTTATATTACAATTTAGCTAGCAGAAATGACTAAAATACCCTTCCCCTTTATCTACTTTCTATTCTTCCTATAGTACACCTTCTTCACACAAGGTTTACTACTATCAATACCCCCTAGGGCTTTCACCTTGTCCTCAAGGTGAAGTTCTGGAAAAGCTTGCAGTAGTATCTCTGTCAGTTCCCACGAACGTTCACAAGTTGGGAGCTCTTTCCATTTAACTAGGACCTTTGCTTTACCTTCCTTGTTGTATCATAGTTGCAGGAGCTCTTCTACCATCGGTTGCAGCACACCATCTTTAGTCAAAGCAGGTGGAATGGGTTGTGACTGATAGCTTCCAGGAACAATCTTCTTTAGCTTACTAATGTGGAACACAGGGTGAATTTTACACCCTTTAGGCAATGATAATTTGTAAGCTACTACTCCCACTCTTTCTATCACTTGATATGGTCCATAGTATCTAGGACTTAACTTCTCATTTCTTCTAGCAGCCAATGACTTCCAACGATAGGGACATGCTTTCAAATATACCCAATCTCCCACCTCTAGAGTTACATCTCTTCTATGATTATCTGCCTATCTCTTCATTCTGTGTTGAGCCATCTTTCTTGTGAGGTTGTTTCGTAGTTGCCCAATCAGTGTATCACACTCTTCATACATTTGGTTGACAACCTCTACATTAGAAGGAATTGCATGCCCTTTGATAATAGGATTAGGCTCCCTACCATACAATGCTTTATAAGGAGTCATTCCAATTGAAATATTGTAGTTGGTGTTGAACCACAATTCTGCCCAAGGTAGCCATTTTGGCCAAGATTTTGGATAATCACCAACAAAACATCTCAGATAGATCTCCAAACACCTATTTGTCACTTCTGTTTGTCCATCGGTCTGTGGATGGAAAGCAGTACTGTATTTCAACTTTGTTCCAGCCTGTTTAAACAATTCTTTCCAAAATTGGCTAAGGAAGATCTTGTCTCTATCAGAGACAATAGATGTTGGGAACCCGTGAAGCTTCACTATGCCTGCAATGAAGCTGTTAGCTACTTCAACTGCAGTGTAGGGGTGCCCCAAAGGAATGAAGTGAGCTTATTTTGTTAGCCTATCCACCACTACTAACACTGTGTCAAGCTTACCAACTCGTGGTAGTCCTCCAATGAAATCCATGCATATTTTCGACCACGCATTAATTAGGCATGTGTAGTGGTTGTAGTAAACCAGCAGGCGCCAGGGTTTGCACCTTGCTTTGCTGACATTGTTGACACTTCATTATGAATTGTTTTATGTCATGCTTCATCCCTTGCCAATAGAAAACTCCACTAATTCTTTTGTAAGTACGAAAGAACCCCGAGTGGCCTCCTTTTAGTGAAGCATGGAATTCATGTAGAATAGTAGGAATTTTAGTAAATGTCCTTGGCAGCACCAAACTGTTTCCCTTGTAGAGAAAGCCATGTTTGACATAAAACTGTGTAGTTCCTTCTGCATGTAGTACCACTTTCTGTATTAGAGTCTGTAATTCAGGGCAACTCTGCATTTCCTCCTCCCAATCACTCCATTCAGACATTGTGACTTGAGAAATAGCTGCAAACATCATTTGTCTCGACAAGGCATCAACCACCTTGTTAGAACTACCAATTTTATACTGTATTTCAAAGTCAAACCCCAATAGTTTAGAGGTCCATTTGACTTGTTCTCCACCCAACAAACTCTGATCAGTGAGAAATTGTAAACTTTGCTGGTCTGTTCTTACAATGAAGTGTTGTCCAATGAGGTAGTGTCTCCATTTTTGAATAGCTAGTACCATTGCCATCAACTCTCTTTCATAGGCAAATTTCTGTTGAGCTCTTAGAGATAATTTCTGACTAAAGTAGGCCACTGGTTTTTCATCCTGCATCAGTACAACACCCACACCTTGGCTTGAAGCATCAGTTTCAATCACAAATGTCTTAGCAAAATCAGGCATGTTCAGAACTGGCAGTGAAGTCATGATCTGTTTCAACTGGTTGAATGCTCTCTCTGCATCCTCATTCCAATTGAACTTCTCTAGCTTCAACAACTCTGTTAATGGCCTGACAATCACACCATACTCCTTCACAAACCTCCTATAATACCCTGTAAGACCTAGGAACCCTCTCAATGCCTTGAAATCTTTAGGAATGGGCCAATCAGTCATAGCATTGATTTTATTTGGATCTGCAGCTACCCCTGCTTCAATCACAACATGTCCTAAGTACTCCACTTTGTCAACAGCAAAGTCACATTTCTTTTTGTTCACCACCAACCTGTGTTGACTTAATGTAAGGAAGACAGTCCTTAAATGCTCAGCATGTTCCTCTATTCCTTGGCTGTAAATCAGTATATCATCAAAGAATACCAATGCAAACTTCCTTAGGAATGGTTTGAGCACTTCATTCATTAGTGCTTGGAATGTAGAAGGAGCATTGGTTAAGCCAAATGGCATCACTAAGTATTCATAGTGCCCCTCATGTGTTCTAAAAGCAGATTTTGGGATATCCTCAACCTTCATTCTTATCTGGTGATATCCAAATTTTAAATCTAGCTTGGTGAACACCTTAGACCCCGTGAGTTCATCCAACAGTTCATCTATGAGCGAAATAGGAAATTTGTTGGGTATTGTGAGTTTATTTAGAGCCTTGTAATCAACGCAGAATCTCCAACTACTATCCTTTTTTTTCACAAGAATAATAGGACTAGAGTATGGGCTTGTACTTGGTCTAATGATACCAGTTGTGAGCATGTCAGCTACTAACCTTTCAATTTTAATTTTTTTGATAATGAGGATATCTATAAGGTCTTAGATTAGGTATATTGGCACCTTCCTTAAGACTAATTGTAACATGTTTCTTCGGTTTGTTCATTTTTCCCACAATGTGTGCATACCTTACTTAAATTTATGATCCCATAAAAACCAGAATAGCCGCCTCTGCCAATCTGCTTTTGATTTATCCTCTATTAGCATCTGCATTGGCTACAACTATCTTGTTTTCATCACTACCACAGAACTGTCTCTCATGCTGAATTACCATGAATAAAATTCTGTGGAAGTTAGGAAAAAAGTCCTTGAATAGTATTTGCGATCTAATCATGACAAAATTATCGTTTAATGCTGTCAAAAACCTAATGGTCTTACTCAGATTGTCGTGTTTTTGCGCTAGTGCCATTCCTATCAAACAGACACATCGTGCTCTAGGGCAACCACAAGTAGGTTTTGGCATATATAACTCTAGTTCCTCCCACAAAACTTTCAACTTAGAAAAATTTAGTAACGGTTAAGGAACCTTGTTTCCTCTTACCTTCTTTTTCATGTTCAAATACCATCTTAAACTTCACATACTCCATAACAGAAAGCTCACTCAGAGCAAAAGAAAACAGTGTATCATAGGCAAGAGTACACCTTATTACACAATAGAAAAAGTTCTAAATATTTGTGATTCAGCAAAACTGACAAATATTCTTCTGCACATAGGAGGGAGTGAGTATTATATAACAAATTATGCCATAAAATAAGTCTAACTAATCTTTTTCTAACACCCAAAAAAAACTCTTCCAAACACCATCTGATAAAAAGTTACCTGATCATGAGCATAGACTTCAAATTAAACAGCAGAGTATGAAAATTACTAGAGTAATAATAATTACACAATTTTTAACAAACGCGACAAAATGTCATGATCTAGGATACAAATTAGTAAATGAAGTCTTTGAAACTTTGAAGCAGCTCATCATAATCCTATTAGAGAATGGAACAACCATAACCACCTCGCTTGCCAAGTTTTTCACATGCCCTCTCAAGATGTTCTCTGAGTTTTCTAATTTCATCGTCTGATCTCCTTTCAGCTCTCATCGAATTCTCTTGACCTTTAGTCTTCGGCTTTTTCTTACGCCAAGTGTTTCTCCCGGTGTGTAGTTGTTTCCTCAACTCTGTCTCAACCTACAAAACCATATAATCCAAAAACACTTAAACAACATATCTATATGTATAAAATCATGTTAAATAACATCAAACAAGATGAAATGATGAACAGAACAAGATAGATACCTTGTCAACAATTTGTTTGAGCTGCTCCTCATGTGCTAGCTGCATTTGCATTTTCATTTCTCGATATCTCTCCTTACGAGCGTTCTTTCAAATCGTCTCTCTTTCTTGGTTTTGCATTGCTTCTTTCTGCAATCAAATGACAAATTCACTGATATGATAAAATTATTTGAAGATATATAAGAAACAATATATATTATGAAATTTGCAAAACCAACCTTGAGTTCTTGAAATAACTCATTTGTAAAAGGCCGCCCATCATTCTTTGATATTACCATGTTTACAAGAGACAGAAGTTGTTGAACTTGCTCATATTGCTTCTTTTCATCCTTGGTCTTGTTATCAAACAGCACACATCGATTCTCACACAAAGAAAGAACTTCCTGCAATATTGTTTAAGTCAATTGAAGATTATTAGAATTTTGAGCCTAAATTATTTTGTACAACGGACTGTTTCAAGGAAAGATTAATCTCTGCTCGTACTTAGGATCAAATTTGGAGTGGCTAATATTGAGTTTGTCCACTGCGAATCAAACACGGGAGCACTGCCCGTGTCTCAAGGTAGCTTATGCCACTGGGCAAACGATATTGGTTAAACATAGCAGAGTCTAATAGTACTAAAAGGAATGAACAGTGAAAACCTCAAAAGATGCAGCATTGAGGAAGTTCAATAAGCCATGCTAGAATTTTATGTGTGTTCATTACAAATACATTGTATGGCTAAATTATTCACAAACTGTTATATCCATCCTAACCAAAAAAACAATCCTTGGACCAGACTCACAACAGAGGTTTAAAATCTAATGAATAGGAAAAAGAATAGCAGAACCTTTAAAGGCTGTGGACTTTCAGAACCTAAGTAATCATCAAGTGTCTGATCATTATCTTCCAAATCATCTCCTCCAGTGAATACCACAATCATGTAGTCAACAATTTTGCTTCCAAATAATGTCTGCAAGCTATGTAGAGCAGTTACTTCTTCGTCAGTAAAGCGCGTTCTAACTGAGAAAACTACAAGGATAGCATGAATTCCATCCTTGGCTAAATCAATACACTTGACTATTTCATTCTCAAGAAACTCAGATCCAACAGAATTATCAAATAAACCTGCAAAATGTTTCATGTTAAAAGTTACAACTTACAAAAATGTTTCCAAGAAGCAGGAATAAAAATCATAAAAAAGTGAAAAGATTTTTTTATTTGCTGATAAGCAAAATTTAACCTTATAACAACATGAAATACTCTTTAAAAGCTTAAACCTTGTAACAAACGTGTATTCACCTGGAGTGTCAATAACATTAACAATATATCCATCGTTGAGCTCAGCTGAATGCAATGCACAGAAGGAGGCAGCACCAGATGAGGCAATCTTTGACTTGAAGACCTTTTCTCGAAGAATACTATTACCCGTTGCGCTCTTTCCGTTCCCGGTACGACCAACCAAAACAAGTGTCCGAACCTCATCAACAGAATTTCCCCCCATCTAAAATATTCAAGTCACTGAAATAATAGTTACAAAAAATCCTCAAGGCATTATGCTCATGACAATTTGGCACTAAACATGAGAAAATTTCAAGTAATGACAAGCTGAAAAGAGTAACTATAGCCAATGGTCGATCAATAAATAAAAAAGCTAAATTATACTCTTAGTCCCTTGTGTCTATTTTAAATTCTATTTTGGTCTCTTGTATATTTAAACTTAAAAGTCACAAATTTGTGTTTTGTGTCTATAAGTTATAACAGTAATTCCTCTTGTTTTTTTCCTTTACAAAATCTCATTTTACAAAAATTATAAGCAAAAAACAATAGAGATCACATTTCTTCTGGACCTTCATCACATGACTTTAATTAGGTACCAAACCGAAACTCAAGTATAATTTAGCTAAGCCAATAACAAATTAACTGAGCTAAAATGTTTGAAAAAAATAATTGGTCTATTGTTACATTACAGCCAAACAAATACAAATGGAATTTATACAGTCATGCAAAACTGTTTCAGAGATACTAAAAGCCGCTATATATGCAGTTGATGTAGACTATGAGATAGTGAAAGATGGAAAATTGAATTACAAAAAATGAACAAAGGAATTGAAGTTTTTTCTAACCTGATCGAAGAACTGAAAGAGAAAGCTATTTTTGGAAGCAACAAGAGTTGTAGTGAAACTGAAGTGATCTTATTATATATGCTGGCCTTTCATATTCACTCTCACACATGCCACATTGTCCTGGATTGACAAAGATGTTTGACGCTTCGGTTGGTATCATAAACCATTTTTTTAGTGGCTCTATGCAAACAATTAAACATCAATGCTACTACTATGATTGTTAACAGCAATTAATGCTCTATTTTTAAGTTATTAAAAAGGACAATGGAGAAGTGGGTGGGCCATAAAATTAAATGTATCATAATAATTAGTGTTACTATGATTTTTGTGTTTATTTCTCTCCAAATGGAGTCCTCCATTTCTTTTGAGAAGTGGAGAGATCCTAACCTCGGGAAGAGCACGTAGAAGATACTAGTACTAAGTGAGAAGGTTAACTGTGCCAAAATAGACTCAGGTTTTTAAATAAATAAAAATGAAAAATTATGACATGGAAAAGTCATGAAGGACGAAGAATTGAAACATCAGTGTTTGTTAATGGAAAAGTCATGAAGGATGAAGAATTAAAACATCAGTGTTTTTTAATGGAAAAGTTAACAGAGAATCTAAAAAAATAGGCGTTGAAGACCTTTCCTTTCTAATGACTTTTACCCCATTGAGGCTCTATTTGGTCAAAAACGGCAGATAGCAGATAGAAGATAAGCTAGCTTATAACGGATTAAATTGAAAGTGTTTGGTAAAATTAGCAGTTGAACTACTAATTTTAAGTAGCGGATAAGCTCAAACGCTATTTTAAGTAGCGTTTCAAAAAAATGTTGTAAGCTAGTGAAAAAATGCCTTAAGCTAGTCATACCAAACACCTACAAAGAGCTTATCCGCTACAAGCTAGCAGATTGTACTTGCCAAACAAAACCTCAGGTGACGCCATGTGGAAATGATGCTTGCAGAACTAATGAATATAGTCATTTTTTTTCAAATTTCTATTTTTTTTTTCAAATATGCAATATATCATTGAACACGGGAAAAAGCCATCGAAACATTAGACAGATTGTAAACCACTAGTTTACAGGGAAGCATCATCAGGTTCTCTAAGGGACAAGTACACATCATGTAAAGTTGAAGCTCTAAAGGGTATTTTCATCATCAAAGGTATATCAAGGCTAGGAATTCGAAGGTTGAAGCATGAGATTTATTTGGATCAATCTCAAGGTAAAGCTTCTCAAATATCTAACCTTCACATCCACACTTAAAGCTTCTGAAGTTAAATATTCTGATATACTTTTGTTGAGTGTGTGTTAGCTTGATTTTTTCATTGTAAACACTTTATTTATATTATCTTCAAGCTCTGATAACATCCCACAACTCAAATCTCTCTTTATTGTAAACACTATCTAGTAACATTCCATCAAACTACTTAGAGTGGTGAGTGTTGGTGTGACCTTACTTGATAGAGGAGCTTTTAGAAAAGTAGGAGAATGGTTTCCAAAAAAGGAAACAACTTGGTCTAGCTAAGTAAGTGTATGCTTGAGACTTTTGTTATGGTGTGATCAAAAACTAGTATAATTACTATTTGGGAAATAATGGAAATACTCAAAAGGAAGTGGGGAGAGGAAGTAGCCACGATTGGGTGAACCTCTATCACTCTACTGTGTTATTTACTTTCTTTTCATACTATCTATTCAATATAACTTATATCTGTTTTAAATTTTGAGAATGTTCATTTCTCCAACCTTCTCAAAACTAATTTACTTAACTAAACTTTTTGACAACCATAAAATCAGTTCAAATATCACACACTTACATCAACCTTGTTTACTTATCTTCATCTTTATAGCGAGTCTCTAAATATTACTTTAAAACAGATTATGTTTTGAAAACGCTTATTGATTCTACCCTTATCATATCCAAGTTTAAAAGTGCACAAAATTCAATCTCTTTCTTGTATAACTTAGTCACTTCAAAGTCAACACCTATAATGACCAGGAACATGTACATCTCAGTGAAAGGGTATTTGTTGTTGTGGATAAATACTGATCTGTCTACCAAATGTATGTTATTAACCCCCCAAATCATGCTTCCCAAAAAACCTGTTAAAAAACATGGCATCCATGGAAATTAGGGTGAAGAACCCTAAAAGTCTATCATATTGAAAATAGGGAAAAATTACAAATGAGAAGAGTTTTTAATTTATTATTACAAATGAGAGTACCATCTACTTTAAATACTAATAAACTAATGGACCTATGACCTTACAATCTAATGGGCCTTACTAACAAACTAATGGGCTTACTATCTATATTTTAATAGCCTCCCGCAAGCTGGACGGTGTTCACAACACTTCCAGCTTGAGATAAGCAATACAAAGTTACTATAAAATTAAGAAAAATAAGAACAATCCGAATTGGTAGTAGTTGAGGTGCATAGCTCCTAGAAGTCTTCGACCAACTATCGGGGCCCTTCAAGCTTCTTCCAGCGTCTCCACAACTTTCACTCCAAAAGGAATCAACAAACTCCACTCTTGGGCTAACCATCCAAGTGCCAAAGAAGTCAACAAAAGCTTAACCATCGAGCAGAAACCACAACTCAAGGTTTAACCACTCGGAGGAAGCAACAAACCAACACTTAACCATCAAGCAAAAGCCACAACTCAAGGCTTAATCATTTGAAGGAAGCAAAATGCTTAACCACCATAGGGCAGAAGCAAACATCAATAAAGCCCATAGGGCCAAAGGCTTAACCACCAAGTAGAAACTATACCTCAAAGTTTAACCACTTGGCAAAAGCACAAACAACACTTAACCATCAAGAGTACTCAATCACTCAAGACAGAAGCAAAATCTCAACGCTTAACCATTTATAGCAGAAGCATCATGCTTAACTACCATAACAGAAGCTAAAATCAAGCCACTTAAGGCTAATCAAAATGTCCAACAAAACCAAAGTAACATAACAAATATAAGCAACAATACCAATTCCAGCAAGGCTTTGATGAGGGGGCGCTTTATAAAGCATACGAGGAGCATCAGGAGCTTTCTTAAAAATGCATTGACATTGTTGTAAAAGTTGGCAAAAGAATATCTACAACCAATTGGAGGGCCAAACATAAGCTTGCATCGAGTAATCAATTCCTAAGGAATTTCCTTGGTCTTCATCCAGTACCAATTCTCAAGAAGCCAACAAATGATCTTAGACTCATATAGATGGTCAAAGCGACCCAAAATCTAATAAGACCACCAGCTGATGACAAAACAGGTAAACAAATGATGCTAATAATTGCCACCACAACCATGTAGAAGGCTGAATAACAATAATAAGATGCCCCAAAGTCGCCACCATCAAAATTTTAGAATTCCATAATTCACTTAATAATAAAGAGTTTTTCTTTATAATACCTCCATGATGAAACTTGATGAGTCTTGGCTCTTGGCAACAACCCTGCAAAAGACCAAGGTCCAAAACACACATCTCCCTAAAGCTAGAAAGCTACTATCACCACCCACAGAGGTTGCAACACACGCACCAGCTCACCAAAGAGAGCAATATTGCAACAATCAAATTAGTTTTGAGACACTGCAGGTACCACAGTTAGCTGCACACCGAATCAACGCACAAACACCTAATGTGCAGAAATTAAACTAAGCTCCACAACCAATCAAACGCCCAGCATCACACTCAATCTCCTCAACATAAAGTATGTGAGCAAAACATAAACACGAACACTAGGAGTGCAAAATAAAGATCATCGCCAGCATGCTACCATTGAAACACGTAAACAAACACAGATTCTAATGTAAACAACAAGGATTCAGATCGAAAATAAAATCAAAACTCGATCCAAAAGGAAATCGGAATTCGGCTTCAGATGGCAATCATCGGAAACGAAAAATGAATGGAGGACAAAGAGGCAAAATCAGAAAACAGAGTCCAACGAATCACAAACCAAATCAAACATAGAAGAGAAAAGAACGTCGAAACACGATGCGAAGAAATGTGGAACACACAAATGCGATGCACAGAAACACAAGAATGAAAGCAAGAACACATAAACGCAAAACAAAAAATATACCTGAAGACGAAAGAAAAAGATTCAGATCGGAACTCGTGCGATGTGAAATAGAAACAGGATGTAAAATCAGAGATGAAAACAAACGACGAAAGAAAAAATGGAGAGAAATCTGATTACAATGAAAAATTCTCAGGAAAATAGAAAAGAAAAGGAATAAAAAAAACTAATAAAATAATGAGAAACCGAGTGGAGCAAAATTCACGGAGGATACCATGTTTGCTCTGATACCATGTTAAAAAACATGGTATCCATGGAAATTAGGGTGAAGAACCCTAAAAGTCTATCATATTGAAAATAGGGAAAAATTACAAATGAGAAGAGTTTTTAATTTATTATTACAAATGAGAGTACCATCTACTTTAAATACTAATAAACTAATGGACCTATGACCTTACAATCTAATGGGCCTTACTAACAAACTAATGAGCTTACTATCTATATTTTAATAAAACCCATGAGCACTCTAATGATGCTTTATTTTTTTGGGGTTGAGATATAACACCTTTAATAAGCTACATGTGTTGTAATGTGTCACACACAAGTTGAGAGAGAATACTTATTTAATGTAGGATAAATGAGGAATTTAATTAAAATAGTGAGGGTAAAAGTGAAAGAAAAAATGAAACGCTATAAGTTCAAACGCTACTTCAAGTAGCGTTTTAAAAAACGCTATAAACTAGTGATGCCAAACATATAAAATTTGCTTATCTGCTATAAGCTAGTAGATTGAGTTTGCCAAACAAAGCCTTATTATCAAGTTGTTCTGTTATAGACCATAGAGCATTTGGAGGCATCCTCTCGTTATTAAAATGCAATTGAGTGAAAAGTTTACGTCTACCAAATTCTACATATACCCGGTTTCTAAATAATTAAGAAATGTGTCCCAAACTGAAGTGTATTAAAATTACTAGAGTAAGTGAATAGTCATGGCATTCACACAAGTTTTAACAAAGGTGACAAAATGTGATGATCTAGAAGAAAAATTAAATGAAGTCTTTGAAAGTTTGAAGCAACTCTTAATCTTCTTAGAGAATAGCACAACCAAATTTCTTGCGGAGTTCTTCTTCTGCCTTTCTAAGATCTTCTCTAAGTTTTCTAATTTCATCATCTGATTTCTCTTGAGCTTTCTTTGCATTCTCTTCCGCCTTTAGCCTCCCACCTTTCTCTTCTGCCAATTCTTTCTCCAGCTGGCTAGTTGTTTCCCTCAATTTGCTTTCAATCTACAAAACCATACATATAATTCTTCAATAACAAACCGTGTATATATATATATATATATATATATATATAGAAGTATATATGGTTTAAGCAACAAAAAAAAAAGATAGATACCGTCTCAACAAGTCGTTTTAGCTGCTCATCGTATGCTTCCTTCAGTTGTATTTTCATCTCAGATATCTCTTCTTTTGAAGATCCTTTCAAGGAATCACACTTTTTTTGTTGGTTTTCTAGCTTCATTGCTCCTTTCTGCAGTCAAAAGATAAATTCGCTGTTATGAGAATATTTTTGTTCATAATTTAAGAAACAAGATTATGAAGTTTGCAAAAACCAACCTTCACTTGTGTAAATAACTCATCTGTATACGGCCGCCCGTCATTCTGCGATATCACCATGTCTACAAGAGAAAGAAGTTGTTTAACTTGTCCATATCGCTTCTTCTCATCCTTAGTCTTGTTATCAAACAGCATGCAGCGATTATCACACAACGAAATAACTTTCTGCAGTGTTATTCAAGTCAATTGAAGTTTAACCAACTTATTAGTCTCCATCAGAGAAAGATTCAGCATAACACAGACTTACAATACTAAAAGAATAGCAGAACCTACCTTTAAAGGTTCGGGACATTGAGAGCCTAAGTAATCATCAAGTGTCTGATCATTATCTTCTAATTCATCTCCTCCAGTAAAGACCACGATCACATAGTTAACAATTTTGCTTCCAAATAATTTCTGCAAGCTACGTAGAGAAGTTTCTTCTTCGTTAGTAAAGCGAGTTCTAACCGAGAAAACCACAAGGATAGCATGGATACCATCCTTGGCCAAATCAATGCACCTAACGATTTCTTCCCCAAGAAACTCAGATCCAGCAGAATTATCAAACAATCCTGCGAAATGTTAGAGGTTAAGTCATGTAACAAAAATGAAATAATCATTCAAAACCATGTAACAAACATGAAATACTCACTCACTGTCACTGCAATCCAACGTAAACATGTAATTTACCTGGTGTGTCAATAACATTAACAATAACTCCATCATTTAGCTGAGTTGTCTGCATTTCACAAGAAGGGGTAACACCAGAAGAGCTAAGCTTTGAAATGAAGACCTTATTTCCAAGAATACTATTACCAGTGGCGCTTTTTCCATTCCCAGTACGTCCAACTAAAACTATTGTTCGAACCTCTTTAGATGACGATGCAAACTCCCATTCGTCATCAACGGAATTTCCTCCCATGATCATTAATTCAGGTCACTGAAATAATTGTTACCTCAAGGCATTATGTTGATGACAAATTGGCACTAAAAATAATTTCAAGTGAAAGCTGAAATAGTAACTATATATAGTTGATCGTGTCAATAAAGCTAAAATATACTTCTGGTTCTCATGTTTATTTTAGATTCCAATTTGGTCTATTATAAGAATTACACACTGAAATTAAAGTATATATAATTTAGCAAATATACATGTACGAAACACAAAATTCGCCAATAACAAATTATCTAAGCTAAAATTAGTGAGATAAAAAATAGGGTTATTGTTACAGCTCAACAAATACAAATGGAATTTAGAAACAACGTTACAGTGATACTAAAAGATGCTATTGAACTAAAAAAAAAGGGTACTCTAGGGAGGAATGTAAAGAAGAATGATCATGGTTGCCGCTGGTATGAAAAACATAAACCCAGGAATTGAAGTTTCAAACCTGAAGAGAGAGAGAGAGAGAGAGAGAGAGCCTTTTTGGGAAGCAACAGGAAAAAGAGCGCTAGTGGAAGCTTGGAGTGAATTGCTGAAGTGATGTTAGCCTTTCATATTCACTCACTCACAACTATTTGTATGCGTTGGATTGAGAAAGATTTTAGACGCTTCGGTATCCTAAGCCATTTGAGTGGCTCTATGCAAATAAAGACACCATTTTGTGCTTGGGTAACTGAACCGATACATGCATGCACATCACTTCAGCTTCACTCTACATCGTTATACATAAGTGCACTCTACATCGTTATGCAAAAAGCAAACCATTAAAATCTTGCACGCGTTTATCATATGGCATCTCCCACTCTCCTGTGATCGAGTATCGACATCACTGTCTTTTTCTTCCAAGATCAACTTTATTTCATCTTTAGGAAACACATTCGACTTACACTTGGTCTTGACATTTTTTTACAGCGCCATGACACTCTTACTGATATGAATCTGACACAACAAACTAATTGAATTTGGGAAAACAACCGCATTCTTCAAAGCATTGTCTCAATCAGTCACAATAACATGTGCATGGTAGCGTATCACCTCTGGTGATAAGTCCTCCCTAATGACATATCCATCTGATCGGGCATCATATCGTCTTCCATGGTGATTTACTTCTCATAAGTTGCATTGCAAATGCGCAACACTTTAGTTTAGAAAAAAGTTAGGTACATTTCGACAATTCAATTGCTGGACAGTTAATTCAAAAACAACATCCGATAATTGAATTCCTAGATGTGTAATGCACCGAACATGTAATTGCATTACACGTCCTGCAATTGAATTGTGGAACTTGTAGCTTCACCACACGTCCAAAAATTGAATTGCCGAATATGTGTTTTCATGTCAATGTGAATGCAAAAGCGTGACATTCTAGCGACTTAGTTTTTTTGTTCGAACCATCGTTGGCTACCCACAGAGTGTTCAAACGAAACACTAGTCTCCACTTGTTCATAGGATCAAATTTTGTACTGGCCAACATCAAATTTATCCACTGCAAGATCGAACTCGAGAGCAATAGGTCGACCCCCGTGTCCCAGGGTAGATTAAGCCACTGAGACAATAATGTTGGTTTCGCGGCTTAGTTGCCGAAAAAGGAGAACACCTCCAACTCAATTTGGTGAAGCAACTAATAAAAGAAGATGTTGCAATAAAGGGGATGACATGGTGGATGACAGTGTTGGAGTGGTGGCGCCACTGTAGGGGTGATGGTGGTGGAAGGAGGGCGCAATGGAGGTGGTGCAATGGATGGGTAGTGTTGTGGAGGTTTTTGATTGGAGGATGGTGCAAACGCAAATGGGATTTGAGAATGGTGGGGGTGCGACTAGGTGAGTGCTTTTGAAGGGAGAGGTGTGTGGGTTAAGGAAGGGATAAGTCAGAGTATTTTAGTCTTTTACAAAAACTAAAATGAGGTAGGAGGTGTGGGGAAAGTGTTGTGAGGTAGCAGTGAAATTCCCATATTACAATTGTTCATTGTTCACTAACATGGACTCCTTTAGAATACAGTTTGGTGATCCATATCTATCCCTTTTTCATTCCTCAATGTTACTACTCTCACCTTAGTCCCCCCAGTTCACAACTAATAGCAAATTTACCGTCAAGGATACCTTTACAATAATGCAGATAGAAAAATGCAAAGCCCAAACTTCTAAAGGGACACTTTGCAGACTGCATAGGTCAATCGCAAAAATATAAATTTTCAATGAAATCGTTCTTTCGTGACAAAATAAGTAAATAATAGAAGCTGCGGCTTGAGGTGGCTGGCACAAGACGGACTGTGGCTGACTTTTTGCCAACCACCAACGAATTTGTGAAGAAAGGCGGTGCTACAGCGGTTTAAAATAACGGATTTTTGACAAAACATTATGGTCCGCCATACTTGATCAATAACACTGACACATAATCTACCATGTCATAATGCCATGGCAGCAATTTAACGACACTGCTCCACCTACTACAAGAATTTTCGTTACACACAAATTTGAAAGAAATGCATACCTAACTGTTTTTCCTGCCAGGGTGCCTGGAACCTAGAAAGCAATTCAAATACCCTCTACCTTGCATTCCATGCTTTGCCTTCCCAATATCAATATGAGGAACAACAATATAAATCTGACCACTGTATATGATACTGTGTTCTTTTTCTTCTAATGAACTAAAGATGTAACTGCAAGAAGTTGCCTTGTCTAATAGCAGAACAATAACACGAATTTCTTAGTATTTTAGTTTGTACTACAAAAGGAAATCAAATATAAGCATATTTGTACAATACTATGCAAAAGGAATAAAATTTGGAGTCGCTGTGCTACAGCGGAAACAAAGTTCCAAATTGAAGACACACATCATCTTAGACAAACTTTTGATTGATATCATCTTATTAAGTAGAACCAACATATATGATTTACAAATGATTATACAATGATAAAAATATAAAATTGTTTCAAGTTGTTCACATTAAGTAACAAAATGGGAATTGAACCCTGAATCTACAAATCAGGAGAGTAACAAACTGGTAGTAGTGACAAGCTGATGCCTAATTTCATCTTTTCAAAATAGGCCATGCTAGAATTGAATGGAAAAAGAGCATGGCCATGTTGAAAAGAAAGTGAGGTTCATATTTTCTAGTGTGAGTGTGAATGAATGAGATAAGTTGTCATCAATCTCTCATACCAAGTTCCACCTCAAGTTCATCATCATCTTCAAACAGCTTCAAAAGACGAGCATGCTGCTCTTCTCTCTTCTTCCTTTGCCATAACTTGAAAAGAAAAACACTGAATGCTATGACTGCCACAACACCAAGCAACACAATAATTACCTTGACCCCCGCAGAACTACTTGAAGAATGACTCACATCCTTGTTTTCGCTTATGGACTCAGATTTGTCGTCGTTGGCTAGGCCTTCAAGGACACAAAATTTTCATAAGCCACTAATAACAACAATAACAGAGGAAAGGGGAACCTCTATTGCTTCCTTGTAACAACTTAAAAATGAATAATTTATGAACTTTTTTTTGTTGATCCCCAGTAGTATGACATAATGTTACAAGTTAAAAAACTCAGTAAAGCCAAAGGCTTATTAATATAGACCGTTTGGACCCAAGGTGGGTTATAGAAAAAGAACAGCAAGTTGGAAGCAACCAATCTTAGCTTCAGCGGTGATAGGACCGTGAAACCAAACGTTCTACATACATGTTTGGTTTCCAGTTGAAAAAAACGCAAAAATAGATTAATTTTATTTTTAGACAAGAAATTAATTATCCGTCTCCACCCCATTTACTAGTGCATAATGCAACTAGATGTGTTTGTTACCCACCCGCGCACCCAGCACAAACTTTATTCGTAGGTAACGGGGTATGTGTCCATTCCTAATAAGCATGGGTATACAACACGTTAATTTCTTGAGGGACACAAAAATAGAACCTCATCACATGGATAAATTATACTCCTCCCAAAAAGTACAGATAACCGTGAACTTATGGACCTGTGGTTTTTCAACCAATGGTGGGAACATGGGAGGAGTATAATTTATCCATGTGATGAGGCTCTATTTTTGTGTCCCTCTCAAGACATCAACGTGTAGTTGCATATTAGGAATGTACATGTACCCCGTTATCTACGAATAAATTTTATGCCAGGTGCGGGTGGGTAACAAACACATGAGTTGCATTTTGCCCTAGTAAATGGGGTGGAGACGGATAACTAGTTTCTTGAGTACTCTCTAAAATTAATTGATATCAAAGCAATTGTGAACATAGTTTTCACTAACTCGTCAAAATGATGAAATTTCCTTAGCCAAAACATATGCCTCTCTTGCCCTCTACACTACCCAGTATCAATGATAAAAAAGGAGTCTTTCTCTCATCCAGCATTTTGTACATATATCAAAATAAAAGTGAAATTGTCAAGTGCGAGTTCACTACCTTTGGACGAATCCAATCAATAACTAAATGAGCTTTTCCATGGAAATATAACTTGGTTTCATTGTTAGCACAGAAAGGTTTCAAATGTGTAAAATTATTAGAATCTCAACCTGCCCAATCCACATATGATGCTGGTTGCCTAGTTCTACATAATTTTACATTAAATTAAACCCTTGAAACCAAATAATCACAAAATTGATAAATTCCCATAAATAAATACCCTAAAATCAACATGCATCCGTCTAACCCAAAACATCAAATTCTGAACAAGAGGAATGAAAAAACAGGAAAGATTCAAAATTGAAGGTAAAATTAAAGAGAAACCTGAAAGAAATTGCAGATGCAGAGAGATCAAGGCTAAGAGATATGGGAATCGTGGAGATCTTCGAGTTTGCATCATGCCTTTCTCTCTCTCTCTCTCTAGAAAGTAGAATATCGATCTAGTTAAGATGTTACTTCAAACAAAGGAGGAGTATTTGACAACTGCGATCTAACATCAAACTCCAGCTACGTTATTATGCTTTTCCTTTAAATTTGTGAATTGTGAATGAAGACAATCAAACCTAATTTTTCACGCCTTTAATTCAACTTTGTGTTTTTATTAGGGGAAAGAGAGCACTATGGGCCCGCTTTTTTGTTTTGTTTCTTTTATAAATAAAAAAAATTCTAAATTATAGTTTTGATTCTCCTATTTTTAAAATTTCGGACATTTAATCCTTCTATTTAAAATTTGGATATTTAGTCCTCCAATTTTAAAAAACTTAGAAAATTAAGTTCAAATGGGGATTTTTGAGTTTTTTTTGCTGATTTGGAATTTGGTCAAACAAAAAATGCTAATGTGGCATTCATTAATCGCTAATGTGTGCAAATTGAGTCCACGACCACGTCATTTTATGAATGTCACATCAACGCTTTTTGTTTTACCAGATTCCAAATAAGTAAAAAAAACTCAAAAATCCCCCTTTGGACTAAATGTTCTGAGTTTTTTAAAATTGGGGAACTAAATGTCTGAGTTTTAAAATAGAGAGACTAAATGTCCGAACTTTTGAAAATAGGGGGACCAAAACTATAATTTAACCTAAAAAAATTGAGTTTCATTGGTAGATACTATCTTGAGTGACTTTTAACTTTTAAGATATTTGAGATAAAGTCAGACATTTTTTATAATATGTCACTTCATAATTAATTGACGTTGTAAATTTTTTTATAGCAATAACGTATATAAATTAAATCATTTGCAAATTATATAAAAGATCGAGTATTTAATTTATATAGACGGACGTGTGTAATATTTTTATACTATCAATTAATTACAAATTATTATGCCATTAAAATGTCAACTTTCTTTTTAATTACTATTTGAAAAGTCATTTATACATTTTTTTTAGATAAGCAAAAATTTCATTAACACAACAGTAGGGGTGCTCGTACCAAATCAAAAGGAGCGATTACAAATTGTTAAAGCATTGGATAGGGTTTAACCCCAGGACAAAGGGGACACATTAGAGTGACAACCTATTCTGTAAATAAACCAACTCCATGTGATGGACTGAATACGAGAAAAGATAGAGTCCACATTAGGCTCCTCGTTCTTGAAAATGATATCATTTCGAGACGTCCAAATGCTCCAGCAAGTAGTTAAGCAAAACAAAAGCTTAGTCCTCTTTGACTTCTTCCCTTTACAAAGCATTCCATACCGACGAAAGAGATCAACCAAACTCAGCGAACCAACCAAGGACACACCCAACCAAGAATCCACCCGCCTCCACACTTCCATGGTGAAGCTACAACTCAAAAATAAGTGATTAATATCTTCACTATGTTGATTACAAAAAGGTCACATCGTCTCAGCTTTCGAATGAATTACACTTCTATGGAAAAGCTGTGCCCGAGTAGGAAGAGAATCACGTAACAAACGCCAGCCAAAAATTGAGACTTTAGACGGCACAATCGTTTCCCAAAACTCAGCGGACACACATGGAGCATGTTGCTGCCCAGTCTCCCTGCCGAGAGTAACCAACCACCTATAATGAGATTTAACTGAAAAGGCTTTAGACGAGTCCAATGTCCAAGACCAAAAATCGCGCCTGTCCACAATCGGTTTAACCGCCAACAAGACGTCGTGCAAGCTAGCTACTTTGGAGGCGCTGGTTGTAACACCCCCTTCTATTTAATTACTATTTTACTAATTAAAAATCAGAGTTTTCAAAAACCTTTCCACGCACCTCAAAGAGAGTGCTACATTTCACAAAACGTCATCAAAGTATAATTAAAATTCAAACGCATCTAGTGCGCGCAATAAAAATCATATCCAAATGGGCGAACCTCAAAACTCGTCTTTAGTATTACAAAAATCCAAGAAATGGTTCGCAAAGACAATGAAGTAAAACCAAGTTCAATATGCGCGCAGACATAATCCAAATCGGTTCAAATACATAATATAAAATAACTACACTACGATCCCGCCCGGTGTCACTAATCGAGCCGACTCGAAGACGCAAGAAGGTATGGCACCTTCACTCATAATCACTGTTTGTCGCCACGAGAGCAGCAACATAAAAATGCTAGGGTGAGTCTCTTTACATAAATAATAACAAGTAAGATAAGCATTATAATAGGAAAGCATCTAGCAACATCAACCCTTCACAATTAAGACATTTACCATTCAATTATAATGCTAGGAACAACAATCACAAATTAATTAAGCATCAACAAGCATTCTACGAATGTATGAGTATATGCATGTATGCAATATGCATGTGGATCCATCACCTTCGGCCAGAAGCCCAATGGGCACCGCCGCTTGGCCGAAGCCCCTTCGCTTTATGCGACACTATGACAATGCACCATACACAATACATTACCACCACATTCACCGTCACATCACTTAAAACATCTCCACAACACAACCCGTCGCTTTTGGTCAAGCCCCTTCGCTTATTAACTCCACCGCTTTGGCCGAAGCCCACATCATTAACCACCATTTTATCAATTATTAACCACCACTTTATCAATTATTAATCACCACTTTATCAATTATTAACCACCACTTTATCAATTATTAACCACCACTTCATCAATTATTAATTAAATCCCACCTAAGGACCAAACCACCTCATAAGGACCTTTTCTACACCTAAGGACCGTTTTGACACACCAAAGATTAATTTAGTACCTAGGGCCTAGTTTGACACATTTTGATTAATTTTGGTACTTAGGAAATTATTTGACATATTAGGACTAATTAGACACTAAGGGATTATTTTGTCACGCCAAAGATTAATTTAATTCTTAGGGACTATTTTGTCACACCAAGGATTAAACTAATTCTTAGGGACTAAACCATCACTTAGACATATTTTGGGCACTAAGGCGCCAAGGGCAGCCAAAATGGCGCCCAATACCTTGACACCAACAAGCCACACACGCACAAGAGTGAGACACACACACACCAGCACAGTGGCGCCAAGTTTCTAGCAAACCGCGCCGCGACTGACTTTCTTCCTTGCACGCACGCCACTTACTCGCAAAGACACACCCACCGGGCGCCAAGTTCTCGCGAATCGGCGCCTTCCTCACACACATCACGCGCACGACCACACACGGGCGCGCACACACTAGGGACACGGGCGCCACATTCCTAGGGAATTGGCGCGCCTCTGCACAAAGCCGAACCATCACGCGCCGGACTCCACACCAGCGCCAAAATGCCTAGCATTTGGCGCCCATACAAAAACACACGGCCAAGAATCAACAGGCGCCCTTGGCGCCATTTTGCTAGGCAAATGGCGCCTCCTTGCCAAATTTCAACCAAAAACCGAGACAAGGATTTCCCCAGCGCCATTTCCTTAGGGATTTGGCGCCCCCCTCTCTTGAACACACCTATTCAAACAACCCAACTACTTTTTAATTCAACAAATCAATTATCCAATTACCAACACTCATCTAGACAATTACTCATCATCATTTAATTCACCCAATCTCATAATTTCTCTCATTGAAGCATTTAAACAACCACTTGACATGCATAATCAACAACTCATATTTTTCCAACATCAAACAACATGATATCACCAAATTAAGTATCAAATACAACAACCAACATATAATTAGCACAAAATGCACACAATCAATCAACCTAATGCTATTCCACACACAATACATATCATACTAATTATTATAGACATAAATGAGAATCCCCTAACCTTGATTAAGTTAGAACCTCCAAGCAAACACCAAAAATCACAAATGAAGCATTCCCCTTCCTTTTCCAAATTAAAACCGTGGACCCCTTCCTTTGGATAGAAATGGAGACTCAACAAAAATGGAAATAAGGAGTTAAAGGCTACTACACTAGAAAGAGGAAGAAAAATGGAGTTGTTTGGTACTAAAACACTTACCCAAAGCTAGAAGATGGATTTTCTCTCCTCCTCTTCCTTCTCATGGTCGCGCACTCGCTTCTCCCTTCCTTCTCTCTCTATTCTTTCGTTCCTTTCTTTCAAATTGAGGGAATTGGGCTTGGGTCACTAATTGACTTGGGCCCTATTTACACCACTCCAATCAATTTAGTTCACCTCCCATAATAGAAATGAATCCTAACTTAATTAAATTAGACTCCTCATTTATTTACTACACCTCACTCTTTAACTAAATTAATTACCTTATTATTATTTAAATATGGCCAACTAACATATTACTTAATTAAATTAGTCATAATCACTTAATTAAGTAAATTAAATAATCACCTAATTAAATTAGTTAAATACTCATCTAATTAATTTTGGGGTATTACAACTCTCCCCCACTTAAAATATTTTCGTCCTCGAAAATCTAACTATCATGGACATGCCAACTTAAACACTTACTACAACAAACATTAATCTCTAGCAAAACACCCTAATGAAACTCGTACCTCTAAATGCAACCATCACTCCTCCGTAGGCTCCGAACACGCTAGGACAAAACACTCTCTCGTTATACTCCTCCTCCTTCGGCTTTGGATACTTGGTACTAATGTATCACATTTCCCATAGTTGTAATGCACATCACATCTTCCTTCTCTCACTTAATGACTTTATGACCTTCCTCATCACACTTGAAACACTCATCGACCATACCATCCGGACTCTTTTGCCTCGACTTACCACACTCGTGACACACAATCCCCGCAGAGCTTCTCCCCACTTGGCTTCTTGCCCGAACTCTCCTCTAATCGTTCTCATCCAAGTTCTATCGCACTCCACAACAGATCAAACACTCTTCTCTACACTCTTATTCCCCAATTAGGTATTATAACCCGTAGGTTGTCAAAATCCTACCCGACTACCCACACAAGAGACAATAATAATTATGGGCAGAGGCCCAACAACCTAACATCGTAATTAACACAACAATACCTGGGTTTCAACAATTATCATATATTCCACATTATTCACATCAACAATTAACACGATCATAATAACAAAATTCAAGTTCGACCTATTCTACAATTAATCATTTCATTCCACGCTCAAATTATTCTCTTTAAACTCAGTGCAGAAATTTGCAGAATCGTGCGCCTACTTCGCGAATTAATTGAAATAGTAAACAACCTCGGATTTCGACAAATAACTACTCGTTGGAAAGCCACGGATGTGTAGTTTCTGAAAATATCTTTAAAGTTTCAAAACAAGGAGCCAATTAGTACAGTTTTTAGAAATAACCCAAACAGTTTTCAGACTTGACAGATTCTGTCCTCCTATTTCATTTCACGATAAATCGACTTAAACTTGACCAAACGAGACGAAACTTCAGCCCGAATAAACGCATTTGGAGTATAGTTTCTAACGGAAAAAGAATCGTTCAAAACGGAGTTCGTTTGAGGATATAAAACTTTCAAAAACTGAACCCACCCATAGATTGATTCTAGAAATTTGACTCGACTTTGGAGATTCATAACTGGAGCTACACAACTCCGAATTTAACGAAACCAGTGCCAAAACGACCGGATTTAAGTCTATTTTCGAAAACACTCAGCCAAAAAATTTTTGACTCAACCAAACAGCACCTGTTTTCAAAAGACTGAAACAGTGTCCAGATTGTTTTCCAGAATTTTGACCTAACTTGTTTCACCTATAACTTGAGTTCTACAACTCCGAATTCGACCCAATCAGTGGCAAATTAACAAGCATTCAATCAAGTTTTCGAAATGACAAACCACATAATTTTTCAATTGGCCAAACAATACCAGTTTTTAAAAGACTGAAACAGCATCCCGTAACACACAGAAATCATACGCAAGTAAAACTCACCATTGTCAATCACCAAAACCAATTACAATCATCACATACTTATGCATTTCATCAAACATCAACTGAGCATAACCAATCATGCAACAACTTAAACACGCAATTTCGAAAGATTAAACATGTAGGCTTTTTCTTCGATTTCCTTTATCCCTAGAGATTGGTTAACATGCAATTTTACAACTTCCCTAGAAAATACCATGGACATATAATTCTACCAAATTCAATTGATTTCATATCCCAAAAATAATATAACCAACTCATGCTTCCTAAAACAATTGCTTTGATTCAAGACTTGATATTAGTTTAACCAAATGAAATTACGTACTCTTGTCAACATTCAGCAAAGAAAACTAATCAAGTAATATAAGTGCATAAAAGATCTCGCCGCACGTTTCATCATTAGATTTTAGGAGCCACGTAATCAAACCAAGAAGTGACAATTAATAATGGTAATAGCAACAACAAGGGCCACCGTTAAATCATAAACCGAACAAAATTTTCACAATTGGAACTCATACTTAGAAGGTATTCAAAAGTGTATAGGTTTGTTTCTAAAACCTTGACAATTATTATTGGACTCACATTCTCGGAGCATAAAAATTTTAACTTATTAAATCATGCAATTTATGTCCAATCTCATAATTTTTCAAACATCATTAAATCACAACCTAATCGGTTCAAAAGCCAAATTTATGTCACTTTTCGAAATAAAATCTTAGAACAACTTGAAAACCAAATACAACACTAATTTGGACATCACATTCGTTTTCCCTTTAGCATAAAATTTTCCAATTACCGTTTTTTTTTTGTGAACATCATAGAACTTACAGTTTGTCCAAAAAGGGGAAACCATATGCAACCCTAAAGCTTACTATCACACAATTATGCAACCACATAAACAACTACTTATTAGTTCAAAATTCTAGTTTCCGACATACACTCGGAAGGTAAGGAAAGTTAATCATTTCATTTTTGACAACTCATATCATGCTCACAAACAAGCCGAAGTGAAACACTGAAAATGTCAAAACTCCAAGTCAGGCAACTTCGATTGAGAAAATGAAAATATAGTGTTACACAACATTTCATTTTAGCATACTAGCTTCAAAACAATTTAAGCACAAGTCAACTAAAACACATATGTATCACATGAACAATCGACTTATAGTAGAGACGTCAAGCAAGTGCAACAATATCCAACAAATAATCCTTCAAATATTGTCCAGTGTATAATTTACCAAGATTAGGTCAGATAAAAGTACTTTCTATATTCTAACAAGCTAATCAAGCAATCCATCAATTTAAAATTAATGCAGGCATCCAAATTTAATACTAACCATGAGTTATTGTCGACTCTTTCATTGGGGATGAGTGATTGGGGTGATCAGTCCCTCCTACTCATGCAACCAACTAATTAAGGTCACAAAAACTACTTCATTTTCAATTTATAGCTATCACATTAAAAGATTTTTAACGCAAACCGAGTAATGGCGCGCGCCACGACTTTCACTCCTCTGACGTCGTTAGAACTCTTTTAATCACACATATCTTAATGATAAAAACAACAGTCACGAACAGACAAAATCAATGCTACAACCATCAGTTACACAGTTCAGTCACAAGGCACGTCAATGAATTAACAAACCAACAAAGTTAACAGTAATAAGCAGCAATATAATTATGATTTTAGAACGAGTACCAAGACTCGAGGGTTGGCAGACTCGACAACTTGGCCGGACGGACCGAACTGCTCTGATACCACTAATGTAACACCCCCTTCTATTTAATTACTATTTTACTAATTAAAAATCAGAGTTTTCAAAAACCTTTCCACGCACCTCAAAGAGAGTGCTACATTTCACAAAACGTCATCAAAGTATAATTAAAATTCAAACGCATCTAGTGCGCGCAATAAAAATCATATCCAAATGGGCGAACCTCAAAACTCGTCTTTAGTATTACAAAAATCCAAGAAATGGTTCGCAGACACAATGGAAGTAAAACCAAGTTCAATATGCGCGCAGACATAATCCAAATCGGTTCAAATACATAATATAAAATAACTACACTACGATCCCGCCCGTGTCACTAATCGTAGCCGACTCGAAGACGCAAGAAGGTATGGCACCTTCACTCATAATCACTGCTTGTCGCCACGAGAGCAAGCAACATAAAAATGCTAGGGTGAGTCTCTTTACATAAATAATAACAAGTAAGATAAGCATTATAATAGGAAAGCATCTAGCAACATCAACCCTTCACAATTAAGACATTTACCATTCAATTATAATGCTAGGAACAACAATCACAAATTAATTAAGCATCAACAAGCATTCTACGAATGTATGAGTATATGCATGTATGCAATATGCATGTGGATCCATCACCTTCGCTGTAAGCCCAATGGGCACCCGTCGCTTTGGCCGAAGCCCCCTTCGCTTTATGCGACACTATGACAATGCACCATACACAATACATTACCACCACATTCACTGTCACATCACTTAAAACATCTCCACAACACAACCCGTCGCTTTTGGCCGAAGCCCCCTTCGCTTATTAACCCACCGCTTTGGCCGAAGCCCACATCATTAACCACCATTTTATCAATTATTAACCACCACTTTATCAATTATTAATCACCACTTTATCAATTATTAACCACCACTTTATCAATTATTAACCACCACTTCATCAATTATTAATTAAATCCCACCTAAGGACCAAACCACCTCATAAGGACCTTTTCTACACCTAAGGACCGTTTTGACACACCAAAGATTAATTTAGTACCTAGGGCCTAGTTTGACACATTTTGATTAATTTTGGTACTTAGGAAATTATTTGACATATTAGGACTAATTAGACACTAAGGGATTATTTTGTCACGCCAAAGATTAATTTAATTCTTAGGGACTATTTTGTCACACCAAGGATTAAACTAATTCTTAGGGACTAAACCATCACTTAGACATATTTTGGGCACTAAGGCGCCAAGGGCAGCCAAAATGGCGCCCAATACCTTGACACCAACAAATTTCACACACGCACAAGAGTGAGACACACACACACAGCAGCATGTGGCGCCAAGTTTCTAGCAACCCGCGCCGCACTGACCCTTCTTCCTTGCACGCACGCCACTTACTCGCAGACACACACCCATCGGGCGCCAAGTTCTCGCCGACCGGCGCTTCTTCCTCGCACACACATCACGCGCACAGCCACACACGGGCGCACACACTAGACACACGCGCCACATTCCTAGGGAATTGGCGCCTCTGCACAAAGCCGAACCATCACACGCCGGACTCCACACCAGCGCCAAAATGCCTAGCATTTGGCGCTCGCATAAAAACACACAACCAAGAATCAACGGCGCTTGGCGCCATTTTGCTAGGCAAATGGCGCCTCCTTGCCATTCTCAACCAAAAACCGAGACAAGGATTCCCCTAGGCGCCATTTCCTTAGGGATTTGGCGCCCCCCTCTCTTGAACACACCTATTCAAACAACCCAACTACTTTTTAATTCAACAAATCAATTATCCAATTACCAACACTCATCTAGACAATTACTCATCATCATTTAATTCACCCAATCTCATAATTTCTCTCATTGAAGCATTTAAACAACCACTTGACATGCATAATCAACAACTCATATTTTTCCAACATCAAACAACATGATATCACCAAATTAAGTATCAAATACAACAACCAACATATAATTAGCACAAAATGCACACAATCAATCAACCTAATGCTATTCCACACACAATACATATCATACTAATTATTATAGACATAAATGAGAATCCCCTAACCTTGATTAAGTTAGAACCTCCAAGCAAACACCAAAAATCACAAAATGAAGCATTCCCCCTTCCTTTTCCAGCCAAAACCGTGGACCCCCTTCCTTTGGATAGAAATGGAGACTCAACAAAAATGGAAATAAGGAGTTAAAGGCTACTACACTAGAAAGAGGAAGAAAAATGGAGTTGTTTGGTACTAAAACACTTACCCAAAGCTAGAAGATGGATTTTCTCTCCTCCCTCTTCCTTCTATGGCTGCGCACGACTTCTCCCTTCCTTCCTCTCTCTATTCTTTCGTTCCTTTCTTTCAAATTGAGGGAATTGGGCTTGGGTCACTAATTGACTTGGGCCCTATTTACACCACTCCAATCAATTTAGTTCACCTCCCATAATAGAAATGAATCCTAACTTAATTAAATTAGACTCCTCATTTATTTACTACACCTCACTCTTTAACTAAATTAATTACCTTATTATTATTTAAATATGGCCAACTAACATATTACTTAATTAAATTAGTCATAATCACTTAATTAAGTAAATTAAATAATCACCTAATTAAATTAGTTAAATACTCATCTAATTAATTTTGGGGTATTACACTGGTGTTGTTTTGATCATCCAACCACGGTTCCTTCCAGACCCACTTCTGCTAGACCAATCACTAATTGCAGCTGCTGATACTTGTTATGATTACAGCCTGAGAAAAGAGAGGGAAACACCAGGTAAAGAGGTTCAGCCACAAGCCAATGATCATGCCAAAAATTGATTGAGGTACCGTCACCCAAGCCTATTCTAACACATGCACGAAATCATCTTGCTGAAGAGAGGTCCGAATCCAAAGCAAGCAAGTCACACCACCACAACGAACTTGAAGTCCCTCTAGAGGCCCCTTCCAACAAACCTGAGTGAATAATGAAGCAAGATCCCATACCTATGAGTCAACAAGCCCCTCCAACTAGCATTAGTATCCACCAAAGCCCTCCACTTCCATTTAGATAATAAAGCTATGTGAAAAAGCTCTAAATTTTTAATACCCAGTCCACCTTCCTTCTTCGGTTGACAAATCCTCTCCCAAGCCACCCAATACATGTCGCCTTCTCCCTCATTAAAACCCCACAAGAAGTCCCTTTGAATTTTGACCATGGCATTAATCACCACCTTGGGAGCTTTGTAAAAAGAAAAGAAATAGAGGAGTATACTATTCAGAACATAATTAATGAGAGTTACCCGCCCTCCTATCGAAAGGAAGCACCATTTCCAGGAAGATAGTCTTTTCCTGAGCATATCAAGCATCGGTCTTCAGGTTGATGATCGTCTAGGATTAGCTCCTATAGGGATGCCCAGAAATCTAAACAGAATGGCTTCTGTTCTACAAGGAAGGAAGATGGACGCTGAAGATATAAAATCATCTGCTATGTTAATACCAATAAGCTTACTTTTGTGGAAGGTCACTTTCAAACCCAGGACAAGCGCAAATGCTCTCAAAATGGATTTAATACTCCAAAAGTTATCCCAAGTAGCCCTCCCCGTCAACATCGTGTCATCCGCGAATTGCATTATAGGGAAACTCAAATTATTATTAATTGTGTAACCTTCAAAAGCACCAATCTCCACCGCCTTGTATACCAAAGAAGATAAGCCTCTGCGACTATTAGAAAAGAAAATGTGACAATGGATCTCCTTGTCTCAATCCCTTTGAACCTTAAAATCTTGAGTAGGTCTACCGTTCACAAGCACAGACATAGAACTAGCTAGTGCAATGACAAGTCTTTATCCACGAAATCCATTTCCGAGGGAAACTCATTCTATTCATCATATAAATATTTAATATGTAATTGGCTGTTAATGTAGAAACGTTACACTTACAGTGCACAATAATTAAATTTAAAGATCAAATGTACTATATTAAGGATTTAATTTATATAAACTATTTGTGTATAAATATTTTGCACTATTGACAAATTAAAAATTCTCATGTTATTAAATTAATCTACTTATAATTTCCTTATGCGGATTATTGTTTCATCTTTCTAAGGATATAAAATTAAAACTTTAATTATTACACACTGTCAGTGTAAATTTTTTTATACCTACAATCAATAAGAATTTATGGTATGACAGACATATAAAATAGTTATTAGTTGGCCCACTTCTTTTTAATGATTTGTCAACTTATAATTGGTAATAGTGTAAAATATTTACACACAGATAGTATATATATATATAAATTAAATCTAAAATTTAAATGGTTTTAAAAATTGAAAAATAAAAGTTTTTTAATTAAAAAAGTAATTATTGTAAGATACATGAATGAAATAATAATAATAATAATAATATGTGTGTATTTTTTGGATATGGAATAATACGCAAATATGTGCTGTAAAGAGCTTGTAAGCAGGGTGGCACACGATTGCTTGGAAACCTCCATGTTGTAGGTGGATCAAGCTTAACACTGACGGAGCCTTCAAAGCTAGTAGTGGCATAGCTGGTTGTGGGGGCTAATAGGAGATAAGATACAAGTCAATGAGTCAAAGTCAAATAGTCAAACTCCTACCACATCAACAGGTTGAGCAGGTGCCACAGTGTTTGAAGTGTGTGTGATGTGGCTGATGAAGAGTAAAGTTTCTTCACACTCTCACTTGACTCACTTCACACTCTCACTTGTAAACATTGCCTCACTTGTAAAAACACTTTCCCTTTTCAGTTGTAATTAGGGTTTGTTGTAACCGTTGAAATTGAGTCTATTATCTTCAACTGAATTCGTTGGAATTCTCTTAGAACTCAGTTTAGCTTTAGCTTCAGTAAGCTCATGTATATAAGACCCAATTGTAATCATATCATTTTATCCATCACTCTCTTTTCTTTCATGGTATCATTCACTAGTTTGATCCTCCATTCTTGCGCATCATTTCGTCTATTCATTTCTCTTCTCGATTTGATGGCCGATTCATCTAAAAATCAGAGTCCCGGCGCCGATGGTGTCACTTCCGACAATGGCTCGGTGTTTCAAGGCATTATGAAATCTTCCTCCAACCAATTCGCTTCTGGTCCCAAAATCTCTGTGAAGCTTGTGTGTGTGAAAATGTGGTGTGCAAGTGTACACAATCGCAACAAGTAATACAATGATAAGTAAAGATCGTTCCCACGAGGATTGTTGAGTTTACTTCTATATTTAAAGAAAGTAATTTAGCTAGTGAGTAAAACAAGTAACAATAGCAAGTTGTCAACAAGTATTGTGAATAACATAAATGTAAATAAGCAAGTAAAGATAGATGATAAGTAGAAATTCAGAATGAGAGTTGTTGAAATATGAGAGAGATAAGTTGGACTGCTCGTTGCTAAGTAAATCCCCAAAAGCAAAGCGTTATAACATCAGACGCTATAACGTCAAGCGCTGTAGCATATGATTGTGTGTCTTTCACCACTAACGCCGTGGTTTTGTTACAAGACTCCTATGTCTAGGTTCTAAATAAGTCCACCCCTGTATAATAAAGAACCCACAACTTTTGCCCTATGAACTATTGTTTTCCTATGTCTAGGCAAAGCAAATGTTGCTTAAATGTCTTAAAACAAATTTTCATTCATATCAATCATTGAGTTCGATTCATGAACCAGTTTGTACCCATGAATATACCCATTTTAGCTGATCACTTCTAAAACAAGTTTGAAAGTATTAAAATGCAAAGATTGAAACGCAAAACATTAGATGTTATAAATACAATACTAAAGGTTCATTACAAAGCTCAAAGCAATCCAACTACAAGTGTTTAGCTCATGATAAACATCATCAACAAAATACAAGACAAATGACTCATATTACCGTAAACAAGAAGAGGGAAGATGGTTGCAAAAGATACAAACCATAAACTCCACTTCATCAACAGCTTGATGACGCTATAACGTGAGCTTCACAGCGGTACAAAAAAATGGTAAACTAAAAATAAAAAGCTTGAAAGGTGTGTTAATGGAGGAGAAGGGTGTCAAGGTTCTCTCCCAAAAACTCTCTCTCTAACTTCAGATGGGGGTAGTGTGTTGGAGAAGATGACCCTTTGAAAAAGATAAAGCCAACTTGCTCAAAAAGGTGATTTGACAAGCCACCAACCAAAAGTACCCTCCACATGCAAGTGGACAAGTGTCTCTAAAAAGCCTTTTAGTAGGTGACTTTATCAGAAAAATATCCTTTAAATATGGGCTGAAATGACATAAAGTATGAGCTCCAAAATTGTACTTTTCGTTGTTCTCTCTCATCAGCTGCAGAACGTAACACTATAACGCCTGATGCTATAGCATACTGAACAAACACATTAAAACACAAGATGGGGCACCAAAGTGCCAAATGATCACAAATCAGTTCCTAACCCTCTTTTACACTAAACAACATATATTTATTTAATTAAACAACAATATTACTTAAGAACTTGAATTAATTTAAGTAATAAGAGCATAAATAACTCATATAAATATGAGTTATCAGCTTGACGATAAGAACTTCCTCTTATGGAACCAACAAGTGGAAGGCGTCGTCAAGATGCACAAGTTGCATCGGTTGTTGGTCAATCCGATCATTCCACAAAAGTACGCCACCGACGCCGATCACCTCGTCGATGTAGTTTCCTATGAGTTCGAGAAGTTGCTCGTCCAAGATCAAACACTATTTACATGGTTACTCTCAACGCTTTTTGAAAGTGCTCTTACTCAAGTGCTTACTTGCCATCACTCTTGGCAAATTTGGGAGAAAATCGAGGAACACTATTTCTCACATCTGAAGGCTCGTGTTCGTCAACTTCGCAATGAGCTAAAGAACACAAAGAAAGGTTCACAATCAATTTCTGAATTCTTCAGTAAGATTAACTCTATTGCCGATGCGTTAACTTCCACAGGCGAAGTAATCACTGATTGTTACTTAACCGATGTTATTCTTGATGGATTTCCTGAGGATTACAATCCTTTTGTGATGATGATCTTTGGGAGGAGTGATACTCCTTCGGTTTCGCAAATTGAATCTCTACTTCTAGTTCAAGAGTCTCAATTGGACAAATATCGCCAAGAATTGGCCGTTGCTAATGCTACTGCAAATGTTGCTCATGTTGCACCTCAATCCATCTCCAATGGCAATCAAGGTGCTCAAAGGCCGTGGTAACTATGGTCGTGGCCGTGGGCGCCAATCTCGTGGTAGAGGCTGTGGTCGTGGCGCCACACCCTCCGGCAATCGCCCTACATGTCAACTCTGTGGCCGCTATGGTCATTTAGTTTTGGAGTGCTGGTATAGGTTTGATGAAACCTTTGTGCCTCCACCTAGTGCTTCCCAAGCAACAACTTCGGGTGAAGAAAAGCAATCTACTACCACTGATAATGCCACTCCTACAGTGAACCTTGATGAAGCACTGTCTCTTGACAGTACAGGTACTTGTTCTAATCGGTTACCTTCTAATTCTGATGTTTATGAGGATTGGCATGGTGATTCGTGTGCTAGTCATCATGTTACACTAAACTCTGCAAATTTACACTATAGTAAACCTTACAAAGGCACATCTAGAGTTAGAATGGTTAATGGTGCTAGTTCTTTGATAGAATCTATAGGTTCCTCAACATTCAACTCACCTATTCACCTACACATCAATCTAGTTTTAAAGAACTTATTACATGTCCCTAATATCAAAAAGAACCTTCTATCAGTTTCTAAATTTACTGCTAATAACAAGGTCTATTTTGAATTTCATGTGCCTCATTGTTTGGTGAAATCACAAGACTCTATTCAAGTTGTTTTGCGTGGCACGCTTGGGCAAGATGGACTCTGTGTTCAAAGTCTTGCCATTACTCAAAGTACCTAGTTTTGTTTCATTAAAAAGGCCTCAAGCCAATGGTATTTCCTTAAATAATGTTGTTTCTGTTTTAGATACATCTGTTTCTGCATCTAGTTCAGTTTCTAGTGCAAATCTTTGGCATGCTAGGCTAGGGCATGCTCATACACAAGCCGTAACTCATGTTTTGAAACATTGTAATGTGCCTCATTTGAATAAATACACTGTTGATTTCTATAATTCGTGTCAACTTGGCAAATCTCATAAATTGTATGCACCACCTTCTCAAACACAACATCACAAACCATTTGAATTGGTGTGCACTGACCTATGGGGTCCCTCCCCTATGTCCTCTAGTGCAAGTCATTTCTACTACATCGCCTTTGTAGATGCTTGCACTAGGTTTACATGGATATATTTCCTAAAACAAAAGTCTGATGCCTTACAAGCCTTTTACTGTTTCATAAGTTAATTCAAACACAATTCTCTGCAAATCTGAAAATTGTACAATCTGACAATGGTGGGGGAGTTCATGCCTTTTACTAAACACCTTGCTAGTCTAGGTATCATACATAGGTTTTCTTGTCCCTATACATCACGCCAGAATGGTCTAGTTGAAAGAAAACATAGGCATATCACTGAAATGGGACTTACCTTACTAGCTCATGCATCTATTCCACTTAAGTTTTGGGATCATGCTTTCACCACATCAGTGCATCTTATCAATAGATTACCTACTGCTGGCCTGTCCTCCTTTATTTCTCCTTTTCAGGAAATGTATAATTTTGTTCCCAACTATCAGCAACTGAGAACATTTGGATGTGCATGCTTTCCTCATCTAAGACCTTACAACAAGAACAAGTTTCAGTTTAGAAGTACAATGTGCATTTATCTTGGCATATCATCAGTTCATAAAGGCTACAAATGTTTAACTCCAGAAGGCAAGATTGACATTACCAAGGATGTCAATTTTAATGAAACAAGTTTTCCCTACTCAGTTATGTTTCCTTCTCAGTTCACCTCCACCCCACAAATAGAATCCTCTCCCTTACCTATCCCAACATTCTCACATCCCATTGAACCTACACCTACTGTTACACCTCCAATACCATCAAACACAAGCTCACCTCCACCACCAGAGGCTCCCTTATTACTTGTCACTCCACACTCAGCTCAGAGTTCTCTTTCACCTCAATCTGATAATTCACCTATATCTAGTTCTTCACCTCAAGTGCCAAGTCCATCCCAACAGGTGCCTCCTCTAGTTCCGACCTTTTCACGACCTACACCAGTCTCCAAAATTCATCATATGGTTACTAGACTCCAAACAGGGTCTTTAAAACCCAAAGTGTTCCTAGTACACACTGAGCCTACTAACAAAAAGCAAACTCTCAGTGATCCTAAGTGGAGAGAGACTATGGAACTTGAGCTCAAAGCTCTTGAAGCTAATCATACTTGGACTCTTACAACTCTACCTCCAAATAGGAAGGCTATAGGGTGTAAATGGGTCTTTAGAATAAAAGAAAACCCATATGGGACAGTCAATAAATATAAAGCTAGGTTGGTAGCCAAAGGCTACAACCAGCTTCCAAGCAAAGACTATGGTGAGACCTTTTCTCCGGTTGTTAAGCCAACTACAATTACAATTCTGCTATCCCTGGCTCTTTCCAATCATTGGGACATCCAACAAATAGATGTCAACAATGCTTTCATCAATGGAGTATTGTAAGAGGAAATATATATGTCTCAGCCTCCTGGGTTCTGTAGCAAGGATAAACCTCAGGTTTGCAGGTTGCATAGGTCATTATATGGCCTTAAACAAGCTCCAAGAGCTTTGCATGATCGGTTGAAACAAGCTCTCCTTCTCTATGGCTTTGTTCCAAGCAAGTGTGATCCTTTTTTGTTCATTCACAGTAAGCCTTGTTTGCCCTAGTCTATGTGGATGACATTTTGATCACTGGTTCTGCCTCAGCTCTTATTCTGGACCTTATCAAGAAGCTCACAAATTTTACACTCAAACATATGGGGAGAACTGAGTACTTTCTAGGAATTGAGCTGAAGTACAACTCTACTGGTTCTCTCACTTTAACTCAGGATAAATATATCAGGGATTTATTGCAGAAAACTACTATGTCTGATTGTAAAGGGATAGCCACTCCTATGGCATCTGGTACAAAACTCAACAAATTTGGCAATGACAAGATGCATGATTCTCATTCCTACAGATCCACAGTAGGGGCACTATAGCATCTTACCTCACACGTCCTGAGCTAGCTTATTCAATTAATAAACTCTGTTAATTTATGTCTAATCCACTAGACTCTCACTGGAAAACTGTGAAACGGGTACTCAGATACTTATCAGCTACCAAGCACCATGGTTTAGTCCTGCATCCAGCCAACTTAACTGGTCCTCTCACTCTACGGGCATACTGTCATTCGGACTTGGGTTGTGATCCCGATGATAGGAGATCTACCTCAGATTCATGTATCTTTTTGGGACCTAATTTAGTGTCTTGGAGCTCTAAAAAGCAACCTCTAGTTTCTAGAAGTAGTGTTGAAGCAGAGTATAGTGGCATGGCTAGCGCAACAATAGAACTTCAATGGATTCAATCCCTACTTAAAGAGCTTCGTGTGCAGCATCACACTCCAATTTTGCTTTGTGACAATATGAGTGTTGTATCCATTGCTCATAATCCGGTTCTCCATTCAAGAACCAAGCATCTAGAATTAGACATACACTTTGTTAGAGAAAGGGTCATTGCAAACACTCTTAAGGTGGTTCATGTTCCTGGCAACAACCAGCTTGCTGATGCACTTACTAAGCCTTTACCAACACCTCTGTTTAACTCCTTGAAGACCAAGCTAAAGGTTCAACAATTGTCTCCTCTTCAGCTTGAGGGGGGAGTAATAGGAGATAAGATACAAGTCAATGAGTCAAAGTCAAAGAGTCAAACTCCTGCCACATCAACAGGTTGAGCTGGTGCCACGGTGTGTGAAGTGTGCGTGATGTGGCTGCAGAAGAGTAAAGTTTCTTCACACTCTCACTTGACTCATTTCACACTCTCACTTGTAAACAGTGCCTCACTTGTAAAAACACTTTCCCTTTTCAGTTGTAATTAGGGTTTGTTGTAACCGTTGAAATTGAGTCTGTTATCTTCAACTAAATTTGTTGGAATTCTGTTAAAACTCATTTTAGCTTTAGCTTCAGTAAGCTCATGTATATAAGACCGAATTGTAATCATTCTGAATCAATCAATGAAAATCAGTTTATCCATCACTCTCTTTTCTTTTTGGGCCTTCATGAGACTCCAACGACAAATGGATTTGTGGATTTTCAAAGAGTATATATAGGTTTGTGTAACGCTTTTATTACCAAATTATGGGGAGTCTATGAAGGTCTCTTGTTGGCTCGAAGGAATAATATCTCCAAATTAGAATTGAATGTGGACTCTCAGAGTGTTGCTTCTTGTGTGTTGGGGGATAAGTTGTTAATCACATGGTCTCGACACTAGTTGGAAAGATTCGAGATCTGCTTGCTTTGGATTGGGAGGTGAAAGTGTCACATATTTATTGTGAATCTAATAGTTTTGCTGATGCCTTAGCTTCTATGGGGTGCCAACTTGCTTTGGTGATATTATTTTTCATCACCGTGCTCCAAAGGCTGATTGGATGCATTCTTTGGTTGTTGATGTTAGTGTGGACTTGCTACTCCTCGCTTGATTATTTCAGTAGTTTTCTCTTTGGGCTTAGGCCCTCTATGTAAGCAAAAATAAAAAAGAGCTTGTAAGCGTGGTATAAACGCAGATCGATCGGGGAAAATTTGTCACCACAAATGAGATGTGACCATGAGAAATTGCAATTTTTTGTGACATAACCATGAGAAATTTAATATATATATATATATATATATATATATATATATATATATATATATATATACACACTAAAAATAAAATAAAATAGATTTGAAGTCCTAATCCTTTGTTTCTTTCATATGGTGTAGTGGCATGCAAACTTCTCCCTTACATGCTACTACGTACACCTTCCAATAAGTTACTACTTATTTATTCAAAAGTAACATTAATTTTGTTATTGTACTCTTTAAAACCAATTTTTGATTAGGCAATTACTTACTAGACAAGTATCATTAAACAAAAACTAAACATTATTATAACTAGTCCCGGAAGTGTAGCTCACATAGTTGAGTGAAAGAGACATTGGTAGAAACATAAGTGTACGGGGTTCGAACTCTGCTCCCCCTTCAACAACGAACACACTAATTATTAATCACTTTGCTAGAAAAAAATTACTGTGTCCAAAAAAAATTAATGTAACATCACATTATATATTGAAAAAATTAAAGACATCAACGTTTAGTAAGCTTTACATGCTCAATAAAAAATGCAACTCTAAAAGCTTACAAAAAAATTGAGAACCAGTCAACACTGCCTCATGAAATCAATGTTTTGGAAGGAAAGAAACCATTTTGATTGGACCTCATATAAAAGATGAGCATGTACGTTATAGTGATGGAAACCATTTAAAAATTAAAATTAAGAACCATTCTTACTGTGTCTAGTGTTCTCTTCTACTGTGTAAAGGGTAAATTTGTGTAAACAAAATTAACTATGCCTCCTAGACATCATCTAATCAACCACTTACCGATTTATGCCTAAACATATTACTTAAGCGATCAAGCAAGGAATTGTAAATAGAACTCAAAAAAGTCAAAAATGTAATGAAGAAAAGGAAAGGTAGCTGAATCGAATAAGTTGACAAAATCAACAAGGATTAGTTCCAGAAGTAATTGGATTCAAATATCCACCCTAATGTCACATGTTCAAGTCTTAGTGTGGCAAAAACTCTATTGGGAGGAGAGAACCACACAAACAGGTAAAGTCGGGTGTACACTTGTTCTTTTTGATTCTCCAACATAGATTAATTAGTCACTTGCAAAGCAGATAGATACTGCACACCAATAACACTGTAATAAAAAAAGAATAAGCTCAGAGAAACAATTAAGACTCCATTTAATTAAAAGTATTGGATAGCGGATGAACTGTCACTGAATAAGTCGGGGGATTGAATTGATAGTGATTAATAAAATTAGTGATTGAATCAATTTATATAAATATAAAATGACATACGTATTGCTGATAATTAGATTTAAATTCAATGTATAACCAAAAATTTACTTACAACAAAAACCATATACCTGTGGATTTATCAAGGGTGAGAGAGAAAAGTCTACACATTAACTCACCTAGGGCGTTCCGGTATTGCATCATTGTTTCGTAGTACTCTAAGTGAACATCCGGATCTCCGAGTCCGTCGTAGATTTTCAAATGCTCTGGGGTTTCTCCAACCCGCAAGGGATGGGAAAATAATCTATCTCTGTCGTAAACGACCCTCTTCTCGAGGTTGGAGTCGCCAATGGTGGAACTTCCGGAGCTGCCGTCCAGATCAGAGGTTGCTGAGGCTGATCCCTAGAGCGGCGTTGCCTTCGTTCCGGAGTTCTCCTAGAACGGTATCGACGATGTTCTTGCCTCGGGAGCGCCTCCCGGCTTTTAGAACGTCGCCTTTGCGGTGAGGATGAGGCAAAAGACGAGTATTCCTCATAAGTGTCATCCATTGTTTGAGGAGGTGATCGAGGTTCTCTCCTTCCACGCCTTCTCGGGGGAGAACGATGATAGTGACGTCGTCTGGGAGGAGTGTGATGACATCTTCGTCGCTCGGGTACTCTACTGGGCTCTGGTGGAGGTGCTGAGGCACCCGGGAATGTAATTTGTGGAGAATTCCGACCGTATATCCCGTGTCCGGTATACTGCAATCTCGGCTTCAAGCTCGGATATACGGAGGCTCCGAGCCTGTTCAGCTTCATTGTGTTGAGTCAAAATTCGGACCAGTTGTTGTACGGCGTCCATGGGAACTGGAAGTACCGCTGGAGGTGGAGGAAGTCGGGACCTAGCCGAACTTCCATGAAGAGCGTTCCGATCAGAAACAAGTTGAGTTACTGCTATTCCTTCAGGAGTTCCTCCTAGACGGGGTTGATTGCGAGCTGGCCGAGGTTCGACCGGTTGAACTACACTTGCCAAACGTAAACCAGATCTCAATCGAGGGGCCATTATTGATTAGAAGAAAAGGTGAAAGTAATTGAATTCAAGATACTCCCACTGTGGTCGCCAATGTTCTGTACCGTGTCTGAAGATATGCCGATCCGAGACAGTAGGTAGAGTGTGAGTTTGATCAATAATGGTGACGTCCGATCTTGTGGTTCCGAAATAAGGTGGGGTGTACCTGCAAAGTCACTCCGATGCTAAAGTCAGGCGTTAGAGAGTTAATTGCAAGTATTTAAGAGGGTAATAAATGCGTACCTCTTTGTTAGCAGTAAATGTTGTATTTATAGAGTCAATGGACACTTGAGTGAAATGATCTGAACCGTTCAATGATGATGTGTATTGTGAGCCGTTGATTATTGGACCTGGGCCTTGGTTGGTTGGAGGCCCAATAGCTTCGTTTGAAGACAAAAGGGGGGTGTAAATAGCAAGAAAACTATTACTCCGCAACAACCACTATTAAAGCCTCTCCACTCCAAGTCATTCTCACACCACGTTTGTCTCTCCAAGTTTATGCTTAAAATTAATACTCGATTTCAACTTGTGTGAAAGTTTGTCGACATAAGTACTAAATAAAAATGTATTCCCATTGTTCAAAAAATAACTAGTATTAACTTGTATTTGAAAATGAGTGAATTCAAAAGTCTGCTGTGAAAATAGAAAAGAAAATTGAGGTTTGTGAAAAATTATTTTTACACGACATGTGTGATACACTAGAAAATTTAAACCAGTATTTGTTAGAAAATATTTGATAGTTGATAGGAACGGATTCCATGCCTTTTTGGCGCGCAGCCTTTGTGCCATTCCTTATTTTTTAGCCCTCGGATAAATCAAACGGTTGACTTGCTATTTTTCCTTCTTTTGTTTATTTTTTGACACAAGTCCTTTTTTCCTTTTAAAAAAACAAATCTTAAACAAAAATGTAGACCCTCGTTACACAAAGAGATGCAACATCAGAATAAAGACGCCGTCACCCATTAACGCTCCGGCCGCCGTCTCATTTGTTCGACCGATAGCTACGCTCCGACCACCGCGTAACACTCGCCTCCATGTCGCATTGCCCTCCGTCTTCTCGTTGCAATGCTCTCATCGCCGAGCCTAACATCTCGCCACGCAGCCTCCACACCCGACTTCCACTCCAACGTTTGCCGCTCCATCCTAGCCATTGTGCCGATGCTTTTCTCTACAGATGCTTCAATCCAAGGTAAACTCACTCTCTTTCTATTGGGATTCTTTGAAACTTCAATCACTCTATTTCTCTATGTATTTGGCTTACTGAAACTTCAATCCAGAATTAGGAATTAACCTGTGCCAACTCACATATTTTTGGTACTATGTTTGAATGCCTAATTACATAAACACTAATAAAATGCAGGGCCGACATTTGGGCCTGTCCGGGATGTGCTACCGTATAGGGTCCAAGCCCAATATCAATTTTTTGGGGCCCCAAAAAATGCTAGTCATATCTTTATATAGATATATGTTGTTTGACACATTTTTATCATTATATTCAACACTAGCGCAGCGGTAGTCTGTTGAGCTAGCACGTCCCATGTCGTAGGTTCGAACCTTGATGGAGTTCTTTCAATATTTAAATGTTTGATTTAAAATTTGTTTTTTAATGCAAAACGATGAAGTTGGGACTCAAACTGCGAACTTCATGCTCATAACAGACAGTAAATACCACTGCTGTGTTATTAGAAGTAAATTAAAAGTTTATTACATTATCATGAAATATCACCAAACAATTATTATAAGCTCACCGATCACCTTAACAAAACATTCTTATTTTATATTTTTAGAGACAACTCAAATGATACAACTGATTTATAAAAATATGATAGTATACCACGAAATTACTAATAAAAAAATATTAGAAGAAAACCTTGTTTGAAATAAATTTTAAAAAATTTAAAAAAAATTAGTGTCTAAATTATGTGGTTAGTTGCTAAATTATATTATAACCATTAAACAACTATATATCTTTGATATTTTTGAGTGATTAAATTGAGACAACGCAAATGAAACTTTCAAAATCATTATAAGAACGACAAAGCATAGCAAGAATACCGTTTTTTTATGGTGTGCGAGATTCGTCGATTTTATCGGTGAATTAATCGACGCGGAAATCACGATCACGCAGATACCCAATTTTGCCGGTCTATGTGGTTCATCCCTCACAACAAAATTTTTGCGACACCCATAGGATAGGATCCAAATCCAATTATCACTCCGACTAACTCTTATTGGTCATAAGAGCACCTTTCTTAATACAAGTAAACTCAACGAGTTTCTTAACTATTCTTTTATAGGCCTAAAAGATTTAAACAATTCATATGCAACTTTGTTAGGTTCTTATTTCAATGATGATTGCATAAACAACTTATAATTGATACCACATATTTAGTTTGATATATTCCTTTCTTTTGCATAAAAAATATACTTGTGATATTGGATAGAACTTAGATGCATTTCCATCTATGTTGTTTTTACTGTTGACAAATAAAAATATAACACGTGTAGTATTTAGTTCAAATGGTTAACGTTTTTGTTTTCTTTAACGGACTTCATGTTTCTGCCTCCTGAACTACAACCCCTATTTCTCTTTTTTAGATAGCTTCATCACCTTATCCTTCATTTCATTGTACTACATCTTTCACAGATCTGCAACCAACTGGAATGATGCAATTGAAATTTTTCCCATTAAACCTTCATTGTGTTTGTGAGGGATAATTTTGGAGTTTTCAGTTGGGCTAAATGAGTTTTGGGCTTAGCGAGTGGTGCAGATAGCAGAGACTAGGTTTGAAAAATAAATAAAAAAGTATGGGGTCAAAAAAATTACAATAGGGGTATCGGTGAGATTTTCACAATATGGTGCACTCATAGTAATTATCTTACAATGGTGCAAAATGCTTGGAGGAATTATCATGATCTTGTTGGTTCCCATATGAATGTTTCTGCCGATTCTCTTGAGTTTAACAGAGATATCGTTGGAAATATCTATATTAAAAAGAGGAGATTGGAGACAAGACTTTGGGGCATTCAGAGAGAGTTGGAGAGGGTGGACTTCGCTCAACCTTTACTTTTTCAGAAGCAACTCTTGAGTGAGTATGAAAATATCCTTTTCCAAGAGATTTATTTGCAACAAACGACCTGACATCAATTATGCTATAGGGGCGGGCAGTGAGTGATCCAAAAACCTCTCACCTAATACACAAAGTTACTTGAAGGGAATAAACGAATATGGCTCTTTGTTTCCAAAGAGTAAATGAGATGGAGCTGAATTAGAAGGTTTTTTCTGACTCAAATTGGTGTGGGGATAAAGTGGATAGAAGAAGCACTCAATTTGGCGCTTCCATAAAAATCATAACATCATTGCGAAACAATTACGAGAATCGCTGTCAAGAGATCCAAGAATTTTGAACATACAATTTTTAAACCTCTCTCCATCGTCGATGAAAGGTTGGATCTGATTCAATAAACCAACAACTCTCCAAAGTTACAACTTGAGGACATTTGAAAAAAAAGAAGATGCCATTCACCTTCATCCTCTACGTCGTAGAGAATACAATCAATAGGACAATCCACATGACGACGACAAAGATTCAAATGACATGGCAAGACACCTCTAGCAACTCTCCACAAATGAATTTTTACCTTATGTGGAATTCGAAGCTTCCAAATAAGTTGCAAATCCCCTGCTACCCGTAAATTTGAGGTGTCTATGAGTAAATTCATCGCCACGTAATACTCGGACTTCACTGAATAAAGATAATCTCTGCTGTAGTTCCACAGTAGCTGATCAGAATTTTCCCTACACTGCACAATCAGACCGAAAATCCTGCCGCTGTCTTCGGTGCTAAAAAGTTGCTCAAAATGTAGAATTCCACAAACCATCAGTAGCATTAATAAGCTAAGAAACCGTAAAATGTTCAGTACTTGGGGCTAAAGCTGAAGTGACAAAAGGTTGGTGCCTCTTTTTAATCAAAGATCACGCCAAATGTTTATGTTGGTGTCGTCTCCAATTTTTCACCGAGCTCAAAATTTAACTAGAACCTGTGAAGTGTGGATGCTACGACAAACATAAACTGAGATTATGGCCCAAGCGAGCCCCCAAAAAGTCCCCATTTGGGAAATATTTAGCTTTGAAACACAAGTAACTATAGCATCTTTGTTGGTACATAATCGCAACCTTGCTTCCCTAGCATAGCCTAATTGAAAACCATGAAAATGTCGAAAGCTCTTTCCACCAAACTCTTTACGCATGGTCAACTTATTCCAATTGATCCAATTGATTCCTCTCTGAGCGCCACCGTTAGAGCCCCACCAAAAGGAGTTGATCATTCTCTCCATTTCCTCCCGAGAGATATGGGGATCAGAAAGTTGTTCATACAATAAGCAAGAATGACTTGAGCCATAGACTTAACCAGAACCTCCCTCCCTACTTTAGATAAGTTTCTACCAGATCACTAATTTACCTTGTTCCATAAACGATCACGGAGATAGTTAAACATATGCTTCTTACTTCAACCCACCATGGATGAAAGGCCCGAATATTTGCCTGTTCCCAGACATGATGTCCTCACTGGTGTTCTGGCTAAAATAGATTTCGGACTTCTGAAGGTTATGGATTGCCCTGATGCCTTCGCATTATATTCTGAAGTGGCATATAGAGTCACAAGAAGGGGGGTTGAATTGTGACCCTTTGAAAATGTCTATCCTGCAACTTAGAAAATGTCCTCTCAAGTTGATAGTTGGAGATGAGATAGTTAGCTTAAAACAATTTCACAAGACATACTCTTCTTGAGTGGGTTCCATGCATTGAACCTTCTTTTTGTTAAGTAGGTTCCACATGATGAACCTTCTCTAGTTAAGTAAGTTCAATTCTTAATGAGTCTTGTGTTGTATTTATGCATAGAAACATTTTGTACATCATATGAATTTTATCCTTTTGTTGAACATGGTAATTTAGTGTTTGATAACTTGAGGAACATATTACCAAGAAATATATATGTGAAGGATAAACTCTTTAATGTAGAGAAGCTTATGAGGATGAAATCATTTTAGATTGAAACTTCTATAAATGCTTTTAAAACAGTATATGATTTATGCATAAAATACTTGAGTAGGTTAGTAACAATAGATGATCAATGTAAAACACTAATTACTCAATGAAGAAGGTTAGTAACAATAGATAATCAATATAGGATACAAACTTCTTAATGATGAGGGATAGTCATGAATAATAGCTTGTAAGAGATATGTTGGTTTTAACTTTGAGATTAAATCATAGATTATAACTTCTTAGTTAAAAACCATTTTCAGAAGGTTGAATAAATTAACCTTCTCTTAGTTTGAACAATGGTGAATATGTTATAGCATGTTAGAAGATAGTAAGGAAAGCTAATAAATAACACAACAGAGTTATAGAGGTTCACCCAAACCTGGCTACTCCTCTCCACACGTCCACGTGAGTATTTCCACTATTTTCCAAATAGCTATTACACTTGCTTTTGATCAACACACAAAAGACTTCACCACCACTAGCTTTGATCACACACAACAGCCTAGTGTACTCTTACACAACCACACCTAGCTGTTTCCACTCTCTTAGAAACTCTCCACTAGTTTCCTAAGGATCACCTTATCAAGTATAATCACCACCAACCCTCACCTTTCTTCTAGGTAGTTTGGTGAGATGTTTACAAGATAATGTTTACAATAAGGGTTTTGGGATGTTTAAGATCTTGAGAATAGATTACACAAAGTGTATACAATGATGCTCATCAAGCTAACACACACTCACTAAAAGAATCCCAGAAATTTTACATTTGAAGCTTTGAGTGTGGGATGAGAATGTTGGATGTTCTTTGAGAAGCTTGAATGATGAGAGGTTCCAACCCAATCTCATGCCTTGAAACTTCATATTCCAGCCTTTAAATAGACATGGGGACTTAATATAGCTGTTACAAATTTGAATTGAGTTGTTTGGAGTATCCTTTGGTCCATAGGAATGTCTTCAAGTATGGTACAAAAGTTGACAGCTTTTGAACCTTCTTAAATCTGTCTTTATGCTTTAATTGACATATTCCCCCTTCTTTAGCTGACATTGTACTCCTCTAGTAGTCTACTAAACAGCTATGCTTCAGGTTGTAACTGTTGGACAACCTGGAATTGATTTAAAGTAACCTTCTTAAGCTTCCTTGCATGAACAAACACCTAAAATATAATGTGTCATATGAATAATCATGCATTACTTTCTTTTATATTCAAACTTCCAGCACATTTTATGACTTGGAATCTTCATTTGATTCACCTTAAGATCATTCAAGAAGAGTTAATGTGTTTGGGATAAATTTGATATGGTTTCCAGCAACCTTCTTAACATTGTATCTTCCTTCACTTTAACCTTCTCAACATTGAACTTATACTTCCAAGGTGTTTTGTTAGTCAAATTTCTTTTGACTTCAGTAAAACTTTCTGTTGACTTTTGGTCAACCTTCTGTTGACTTTCGGTCAACCTTCTATTTGACTTTCAGTCAACCTTCTGTTAGATTGGTCAAACCTTCTGTTGACTTAATTTAACCTTCTCATAAAATAACCTTCTCAAGGCTTTTCTACCTTTATAATATACCAATATTTTATACCATGGTAGAGCCTTAGTTTGCTAAGTCTTGGCTTGGTTAAACCTTCTTTTGACATGGTCAAACCTTCTGTAGTCTGAACCTTCTAGAGATTTAACATTCTCAACTATTAATCTTCTATGTAAAGTATTGGCTTGGTAAAACCTTCTTATTGACTTGGTCAAACCTTCTCAAATGATTATTCCTCAAATAAATGAACTTTGATGCTCTTAGGAAGAATCATTGATTACCTCTTCTTCATTTAATACATTTTCTTGACTTGGTCAAATGTTCTGTTGACTTAGGCAAACTTTCTCAAATGATTATTCCTCAACCAGATAAACTTTGATGCTCTTAGGAAGAATCATTGATTACCTCTTCTTCAGTTCATCAATGAGATTGTTCTTTAGTTGTTGAAGTTTCCTTGATAGAGTAGGTTGCTTGTTTAATTGAACCTTCTTATCTTTGAACCTTCTTCAACTATTTTAACCTTCTTTAACTGTTGAACCTTCTCATACGTGAACCTTCTTATGTTGCATGTTTTGGTCATGCTCTTTGATATGCTTCTTGATAAGCTTTTGAACATTTGAGTAAGAGAGCATTGGTAGAATATAACCTAATCAATGACTATGAGAATCTTCTATGTAAAGACTTGTAGAAACCTTTGATCCATCTAGTCATTAGGTTCTTAGGACTCCTCTTGATAGGAATTCACTTTAGATGATTTGAACTTTCTCTTGATTGCCTAATGTCTTCTATTTTCTCTTTGTGAATTTCCTTGTCCAACACCCTTGTAACTTAATAGTAAGATAACATGTCTTCATGAAGCTTGCATCACTATTCTTGTAACTTTGTTGGTTCTACTTTGACTCTTCAGTTGTTGTATAATGACATGCACTGGATTGATCTAATTTGCTTCTAGCATGTCCACTTATAGGAAACATGTTCTTTCAACAAACTCAAGAGCACCCATTAGTAGAACGCCATTCAAAATACTTAAGTTTTATTTCATAAGGTTTGTTATCATTAAAACCATATATCAAAAAGGATTTTATCTCAACATATTCAACTAATGAGCATCATTTTCTTGTACATAGAAAAACAAAACTAAGCAACTAAACAAGGAGTGCTACACCAAAGTGTATTCGAATAATGGGTGCATCAACAACTAACACTCCAACGCTAGGTATTAACAGAATTGAAAGATGAAGAATGTAAAACAATACATTGAATTTTCATTACTTGGAAAGAATCTGTACAACTCTAATATATACAAGTTGTGATCAACTCGCCATCAAGAAGAGTTTCCTAACAAAGAATAACAACTCAAAACTAACTTGTAACTACTCTATTCTAACTACCTCAATCGCACATTAAAGAGCTCTTAGCTAAAATACAAAACAGTGGGGTAAAAGGTAAAATGTATATTGAAAAATAAAGTAAATAGAGTATTCATTTAATACCCCCTCAAGTTGGGAGGTAAAGGTGTGGAGACCCAACTTCTTTGTGGAAGAGCTTGAAAAAGAGGTCAGGCGGTGGCCTTAGTTAGAAGGTCCGCTATTTGTTCTTGAGAAGGAACGTGGACAAGGGTCAGAAACATGGAGTGAACATGCTCTCGCACAAAATGAGAGTCAATGTCAATGTGTTTTGAGCGTTCATTGCAAGTTGCATTAGTAGCCATTTGGATAGCTGAGATACTATCAGAATAGACCATAGAGGAGTTGAGATTGATGTGAAATGCACGAAGAACTTGTTTTAACCATAGCAGTTCAGAAGTCAATGTGGCAAGGGCACGGTATTCTACTTCTGCAGTAGACCTTGCCACAATTACCTGTTTCTTAGATTTCCAGGTTATGAGTGCAGATCCGAGGAAAACACAAAAACCAGAGGTGGATTTCCTTGTTGATGTGCAACTACCCCAATCGGCATCACAATAGGCAGTCACTTTGAAAGAGGATTTAGCAGGAAATAACAGACCTTGGCCAGGAGATTGCTTGAGATACTACAAGACCTGATGCACAACATGCAGATGAGGAGTTTTGGGCTGATGCATGAACTGACTCAAGAGATTAAAGGCATAGACAATATCTGGGCGAGAAATTGTGAGATATATGAGACGGCCAAGCAATTTTCTATACTGAGATGGCTCAGGAAGGAGGTCACCATCAGTGGAATTTAAGGTAATGTTGTTGTCCATAGGAGTAGGTTGGGGTTTGGTGTAACGCCCCAAATAATCTAATTATTTATTTAATTGAGATATTTAGGTATTTTATTAGTATAATTATATTAAAATAATAATATGGTGTTTCATTTAAATCATGGGGTGGTGTTTAGTAACTAAGTAGGTGGTAAAAAGGGCCCAAGACACAAGAGTCCAATGATAAAAGTACTAGGGTTAGAGTTATTTGCACAATTGGGGAGAAAAAGAGAAAGAAAGAAAGAAAAAGGGAGAGGGAGCGCTATAGAGAAGAAAAACGGCGCAAGGGAGAAGAGAATGAGAAGAAGAAAAAGCTAGTTGCGGTGGTTTCCTTAGAGTTTCGTGGAAGAGTTCCTTATTCGACAAATTCCAAGGTAAGGGTGGGTTCTAATCTTATAATGGGTTGTATGATGGGGTGTATATGGGAGATTAGGACCTATAATGCATGTGAGGTGTTTGATAATATGTTTGAATGATTTGTGAATGTATATATGTGGTGTTTGATTTCGTTTTGGTGTTAATGATTTGTGAATGAATTGATGGTGAATAGATGCGCATTAGGTATTTGATAAAATGTGTATGTGGTGTCTAGAGTGCATGTTAGGTGTTTGATGAAAGGCCTTGTTGATTTTATTTGGTGTTTGATGATGGGTATTGGGAGAAAAATCAATAAAGTTGCTTGTTGAGTCAATAGGCACTGTTAGGCGCCATTTGTGTGGGCTGTTGGCGCCCCTGTGTGCCCAAAGGTTCTTTGCAGGCGCCATTACGTGGCTATGTTGCGCCCTGTGACGCTGTGTCTTAGTCTGTGTTGCGTTTACAGGCACTGTGTTGCGCTGATGTCTTTGCCCATGTTGCGCTAGCGCCGGTATTGTCTTTGCAGCGGCGCGCCTGCGTGTGGCTGTGTTGCCACTGGGCACCAGTTTCCTTGATGTTTGGCGCCAGGGGGTGCTGTGTTGCCCCCAGCGCCGGGCCAGGTGCTTATTTGGCGCCCTGTGTGGTCGTGTTGCGGACCGGGAGCGATTTCTTCTTTATTTGGCGCCCAGTGTGTTGCGTGTTGCCACCAGCGCCATTTTATGTTGCCGTTTGGCGCGAAGTCTTTGTGTTGTGGTTGCCCGAGCTCCAGTTGTTTTGGCGCGCCGTAGGGTGTTCAGTAGTTACCACCAGGCGCCAATTTATGTTGATGTGTGGCGCCAGGGGAAATTTGTGTTAGCTTTAAATGCTATAAGTGGTGTGTTGCATTAACTACGGTGATAGGGGATGGGTCAAATATGACCAATTATTTGATGATGGTGTTGTTGGGTCAAATATGACCACTTAACGATGTTGGTGTTGTTGCATCTTGCGTAGAATTATGATGTTTGACTGTTGTTTTGGGTTGTTCATGGTGTCGCATGCATCATATGCACATTCCGGTGATGTAAGGCTTCGGCCTTTGAGCTATGCTCAATATTGGTAATGATGCCACGAGATGGCTATTTTTCGGTGATGATACCACATGCATATGCCCGTCGTTGTGGGTTGCATTTCATCTCTCATTCATTATATTGATGATTTTTCTTGGGTGATTGATATTAATGATGTTGTTGTTTAATGATGTTGTTGTATAATGATGTGGTAATTATAGTTGCCTGAACTCTAGTATACTGCTTATCATACATGCTTTTATACTGTTAGAGACTCACCCCTTCTGTTTGAATGTTACCCCTATGTTGGTAACGTGCAGATGATAGTGAGTGAAGACTTGTCTACCTTCGCCAGCTGAGTCGGTGTCGTCTCTGATACGTAACACTCGGGGAGGGGATGAACACTGTTTTATTTAGTTGTTTTATTGCATTGTTCGATTTGAACATAAAGTTGTGGATTTTGAAATGTCTGTCATTTTTGGTGGTGTAAACTCAATCGAAGTGAATCCACGTTTTATTTGATTCCACGTTGTTTGGATTTTAAATGTCGAATGTGACACTCCTTTGCATGCTTAGTTTTTAAATTTCCGCACTCTGATTTTAATAAAACTAACGGGTAGATTTGGGGTGTTACATTAGTGATATCAGAGCAGTTCGGTCTGTCCGACCAAGTTGTCCAGTCGTAGTGTCTTTTAAACTAGTTCTAATCGTTGTTTATGTTGTAGTGTTAGGTTGAGATGGCAGGAAGGAACAATGCTGCAATTGTTGCTGCTTTGGCAGCTATGGCTCATGCGGTGGAGAATCGCCAGGTGTTTGGCGAGAATGCGGGTCGCGTGAGTCCGCTACCTTCGGAGGAGAATTCGCCTACCTTTAAGGGCAAGTATATGACCGATGGTGTTTCTAGCTTGGCCGAAAGAAATGGAGAGAATCTTTCGCGTTATGGATTGCATCGCGCAGAAGGTCCGGGATGGTAGTGCGCATATCTTTGGTAGAGGAGGTCGATGGATCGTGGTTAGAGGCTAGGGCAGAGGTTGGAGCTCGCGAATGAAGAGATCACTGGCCGTGTGTTCGCAGTGAGTTTCGAGAAAGTACTATCCGAAGGATGTTCGAGGTAAGAAGGAGATTGAGTTCCTGGTGAAGCAAGGAAATAAGTCCGTGGATCGAGTATCTTTGCTAAATTCACTGAGTTGGCAAAGTTCTATCCGCATTACAGTGAGGCTACTGCTGAGTTCTCCAAGTGCATTAAGTTTGAGAATGGGTTAAGGCCTGAGATTAAGAAGGCGATTGGGTATCAGAAGATCCGTGTCTTCTCTGACTTGGTTGACAGTTGTAGGATTTATGAGGAAGACAGTAATGCTCACTACAAGGTTATGAAAGAGAAGAGGAGCAATTTCCCAAGCCGTAGTAAACCGTAAGGAGGGTCATATGGTAGCTGAGTGTGATCGTAAGGATGTGGTCTGCTACAACTGTGGTGAAGGGGGACACATTAGTGCTAAGTGTCCAAAGCCGAAGAAAGAGAGGTCCAGTGGAAAGGTGTTTGCCTTGGCAGGTCAAAGCCTACTGAGGATGATGGTCTTATTAGAGGTACGTGCTTCATAAATGGTACTCGTCAAAAATCTGTTGTTGATACTGGCGCTACTCATTGCTTTATTGCTGTTGAATGTTGTGAACGGTTGGGTCTATTGTCTGCTATGAATGGAGAGATGGTGCATGTGTTGCCACCAGGCGCCAATTTATGTTCTTTTGTGTGGCGCTGTGGGTGTTGTGTTGCCCCCAGCGCCCGATTTTCTCTTTGTTTAGCGCCCCCAAGTGTGCCCTGTGTTGCCACCAGCGCCATTTTATGTTCTTTATTTGCGCCAGGGGGTGCTTTGTGTTGCCCCTAGGCGCCAGTTTCTTGATGTTTGGCGCCCTAGGGGTGCCTGTGTTGCCACCAAGCGCCAATTTATGTTGTTGTGTGGCGCTAAGGGGTGTTGTGTTGCTCCTAGGCGCCAGTTTCTTGCTGTTTGGCGCCCTAGGTGTGCCTGTGTTGCCATCAGGCGCCATTTCATGTTGCTGTTTGGCGCCAGGGGGTGCTGTGTTGCCCCTAGGCGCTAGTTTCTTGCTGTTTGGTGCCTGGGTGTGATTGTGTTGCCACCAGGCGCCAATTTATGTTGCTGTGTGGCGCCAGGGGGTGTTGTGTTGCCCCTAGGCACCAGTTTTGTGCCTGTGCGCGCCCTGGGCATGCTGTGTTGCCCCTAGGCGCCAATTTTACGTGCTATGTGCGCCCCAGGCGTGCTGTGTTGCCTTAGGCGCCATTTGGTGTGCGGTTTGGCACTGTGTTGCGCCTACGTTGTTGCCTGGCACCAATTCTGTGCTGATGTGTCATTGGTGTGTAAACTAATTGGTGTCTTAGGTGTTGGTGTAGTTGGGGAAATTGGTGTTAGCTTTAAATGCTATAAGTGGTGTGTTGCATTAACTACGGTGATAGGCGATGGGTCAAATATGACCAATTATTTGATGATGGTGTTGTTGGGTCAAATATGACCACTTAACGATGTTGGTGTTGTTGCATCTTGCGTAGAATTATGATGTTTGACTGTTGTTTCGGGTTGTTCATGGTGTCGCATGCATTCATATGCACATTCCGGTGATGTAAGGCTTCGGCCTTTGAGCTATGCTCAAATTGGTGATGTTAGAGACTCACCCCTTCTGTTTGAATGTTACCCCTATGTTGGTAACGTGCAGGTGATAGTGAGTGAAGGCTTGTCTACCTTCGCTAGCTGAGTCGGTGTCGTCTCTGATACGTAACACTCGGGGAGGGGATGAACACAGTTTTATTTTGTTGTTTTATTGCATTGTTCGATTTGAACTTAAAGTTGTGGATTTTGAAATGTCTATCATTTTTGGTGGTGTAAACTCAATCGAAGTGATTCCACGTTTTATTTGATTCCACGTTGTTTGGATTTTAAATGTCGAATGTGACACTCCTTTGCATGCTTAGTTTTTAAATTTCCGCACTCTGATTTTAATAAAACGAACGGGTAGATTTGGGGTGTTACATTTGGCACCAAGGTATCCGGTATCTTCAAGCAACTAAAGGGTGTACTTGCGTTGGCAAAGTGAAATACCATGAGATGAATGAGCAATCTCCAATCCTAGAAAATAGTGGAGGTCACCCACAACCTTTAACTTGAAATGTTGTATAAGAAGATGATGTGTCTTCTTAATGAGGGACTGATTTGGACCGGCAAGGAGGATGTCATCAACATATACTAAGAGGACAACAAGATTGTCAGCAGATCCTTTGGTGAATAAGGAGTTATCAGCACTACTCGGTGTAAAGCCATGAGCAAGCACAGTAGTGGAAAACTTAGTGTACCATTGGCGTGAAGCTTGGCGAAGACCATAGAGTGATTTGTTCAATCTACAAACTAGATTCTCTCCCTTGGTGTGATAACCAAGAGGTAACTTCATGAATACCTCTTCCTCAAGTTCTCCATTCAGAAAAGCTTTATTTATGTCAAGCTGCAATAAAGACCAGTTAGATTGGGCAACAATGGCTAACAAAATTCTAACAGTAGCAAGTTTTGCCACGGGAGAAAACGTTTCATTGAAGTCTATGCCGGCTTGCTGAGTATACCCTTTTGCCACAAGGCGAGCTTTCTAACGGTCCACGGTTCCATCAGCTCTATATTGACTTTATAAAGCCATCTACAACCAATAGGGTGTTTTCCAGGAGGTAGTTGTTGAACTGTCCAAGTATTGTTGATCTCTAAGGCAGCAAGTTCCTCGGCCATAGCAGCACACCATTCAGGTTTCTTAACTGCTTGATGAAAAAAAGTAGGTTCATATGTAGAGGTCACTTGCATGACATACTTGTGATATGCAGCAGCAACTTGGAGTAGTTGATGGAATGCTGAATAGGATAAATGCTTCCACAGTGGTAGTCCTGAAGATAAGCTGGAGGGTGATGAGGACGAGTGGACCTTCTGATGATAGGAGGGACCTCAAGAGAAGTGGTGGCAGGGTCTGCAACAAGGGGAACTTCAAGAGCAGCATTGGAAGGTTCTGTAGCAAGAGGAGGAGGTGCAGAAATTTCAACTACAAGCGTAGTAGAACTTGGTGGAGGACTCTGTGAAGATGCAGAAGTGTCACTGATGTCTTGAGTGGAGGAAGAGTGAGTAGAGGAGCCACTTGCATCTGGTGAAGGAGAAAGAGGATCATTTGATGATGTATCAACTGTAGGTACATGGGGGAAGGGTGTGTCATCAGGTGAAATGGCAGGTATAGTAATGTCAAGGTTGTGTTTGAAGGGGAAGATAGACTCATGAAACACAACATCACGAGAAATTACAAATTTGTGGGTTTGTAAGGCTAATAACTTGTAACCTTTGTAACCTTGGGGGTATCCTAAGAAAATACATGGGGTTGCTCTGTGAGTGAATTTGTTTCGGTGAGAGGGGAGGGTAGACACATATGCAAGGCACCCAAACACTTTGATGGTTGTATAATCAGGTGGTGTGGAGTATAGGAGGTCAAAGGGTGAGTTATTTTGTAAGTTAGGGGAGGGTTTCCTATTGATGATGTAAACAGCAGCAGACACGCATTCACCCCAATAGGTGAGGGGAATTGAAGCTTGAAACATCAGGGCACGGGCAACGTTTAGTAAATGCTGATGCTTTCTCTCCACAACAACATTTTGTTGAGGGGACAAGAAAACTGATGGAGAGTGCCATGTTTCTGCAAAAAATCAGTTAGCACGAACTCTTTTGCATTGTCAGTACGAATACACTTGATGGTTTTACCAAATTGTGTGTGAACAAAGGAAAAAAAAAAGACTTGATAATGTGTTGTGCATCAGATTTAGATTTCATTAGGTGTATCCATGTAAATCTAGAATGATCATCCACTATAGTAAGGAAGTATCTAAAACCATTATGAGTCATTTTGGAGAATGGACCCCAAGTATCACAATGAATTAACTCAAAACTAGTTGTGCACATGTTATTATGAGCATTAAATGGGAGTCTTTTTCGCTTTGAAATAGGACAGATAGAGCAAAGATCAGAATGAAATTTAGCAAGCAAATGAAAAGGAATTTTATTGCTTAAAGAATGTAAAACATCATCAGAGAGATGTCTCATGCGTTGATGCCATAATTTGGCTAAATCTAAACTTACAGGGACAACATTACATGAAGGTACATCAGAAAACAGAGATACAATAGAAAAAACAGAATTCAGAGATGCAAGAGCTTGATTGGTCGGTGCAGAATCACAGCCAGTGAAGGGAAATAGGCCTTGAACAAGGTCACATCTTCCAATCACCTCATGAGATTTACATCTGTATAAAACAAGCATCATCAGTGAAGAAAACATCAAATTGTTTGAAATGGATGAGGGAACCCACAGAAATAAGATTGACAGTGAAAGATGGAATGTAAAGAACATTTGTAAGGACAAAATTAGGTCCTAATTTCACACTACCTACAGCATGTACCTTCACTTTACTATGATTAGGCAATGTAACATAGCTATTAGGCAATAAGGTGTGATCAAGAAACATGTTAAGATCATTGCATATGTGAGTGCTAGCACCCGAATCAACCAACCATAATTTCCTAACCGAAGTAGGTAAAGAAGCTAAGACAGAAAGACTTATACCAAGACACAATTTACCTGGGCTACCACCATCAGTGGTAGATGCATTGTCTAGCTGAGTTTGAATATATGACAGCATCTGCTGATATTGTTCTGCTGAGGGAGTTGCAGAAGATCCAGTATCAGCAACATGGCTTGCAGAGGCTTTGTACTTCTTGTGTCCCGGAGGATAACCGTGGAGTTTGAAGCACTTCTCTTTTGTGTGTCCAAGAATGCCACAGTGACCACATAAAGGACGATCTTTACGTGCAGGGGACTTTCCATTGGATGTCACAGCACAAGCAAGTTGAGAAGATGGATTGGCAGTAAGATTTCCAACTTCACGTTGAGTTTCTCTTGAATAACCAGAGCAAGAACTTGAGTAATGGATGGGAGGGGGATTCATCACAAGTATTTGACCCCGAAGACTGCTATAAATCTCATTCAAACCCATTAGAAATGTATGAACATATTTAGAATTAATGTGATCAATCAAAGGTTGAACACCACCACAATTACAAGTATGGCCAGGAACCGAGTTGCTTAGTTCTTCCCAGAGGGCTTTAATTCGATTATAGTAAGCATTGACAGGCGAAGAACCTTGACTGCACCCAACAAAATCACGACGCAATTGAAAAATGCGGGGACCATTTTGTTGACGCACGTTGAGTTAGTGGCACACGTAATTATAGTTGCAGGTGCTTCTGGCATAGTTTGTGATTCTTCTCGATCATCTATAGTCTTCCCGTATTCATACTCAGATTAGTAATTTCAAATTAACAATATTAATATTTTTATTTATTTTTCTAATTCATTTAGTTTTAATTAAATTAATATAAAAGAAAAAATAAAAAAACACAGTTGAAAAGTCCCACTAGGAGGGGGCGACTTCTCAACTGAGAAACATATTTGAAGAGTCTATGACTAGGGACAGACACATCATTTATAGCAGTCTAACTCATCGCACGCCCCTAAACTTTTTTTTTTTTTTTTTCCAAAATGACTCTCGGGACGGGGCGTTAAATGTTTAAGCGGTTTAAGTATTATTCAAGCGGCGTTGTGCGTAAAACGAGTTCGACAACGTTGTGCGAAAACGAGTTCGAACGACCTTGTCCGTGTTAAGGAATTTTTGTTGTTCGAACCTGTTCGAAAGAACTCATGTGTGTTAAGGAATATTGCCAACTGATGGTGTGAGGGTGTGTTATTGTTGCCTCGAATGACTTTATTCGAACTATTCGAAGGATAGCGTTCGAACATGCGTTCGAATGGTTGCATACGAACGAGTGTTGTGCAGAAACAGAAACTCAATAAAAGTTGTGCAGAAACACAGTTTTGGTCATTTCAAAATATGTCAGTCAAGAGTTATACAACATTGTGTACCAAAATTATAAAACCTAACTTAACATTGACTACCATCACTATCTTTACTTAAATCTACACAAGGAAGTGGATGGGGGGGTTGTGATAGTATGAGCAAACACTTCCACTTTTGCATGCGGCTAATAAAAAGCGAGTCCCAACCCTTTTCTATGGGTGCCCTATTAGTATTCCACATTAAATCCGGCAGGGGCATTGGACTTTCAGACTTCATAAAGATCTTCAAAAAGACAACAAAAAACATAATGTTATGTAATGTTTTGGAATGACTACACTGAATCTAAATAGAATACATTTTACCTGTACAAAGTGTTTGTGTTCTGGTACCAATAGGATGTTGAATCGTTTCGGGCACTTACGAATGGCGCAACATTGAAGGGAAAAATTGTGTAACAACAATTAGGTGACCAACAAGTCGGGACGACTTTGTACTTATTCGATTAGATACCCGTATATCGGTATAGTCATCCAATTATCTTCAACATTGTTCCCATGATGTGCCCTCAACAACGCCTTCATCAAAAATGTGACCTTACCAATACCACCATACGATGAGTGTAGAAGTCATTGTATTGGTTAAGCTCCTCCATCGATCGATTCGATCGATCGCCAAGCCTCCTCACCCCCTTCCAAGAAATCTTTGCAATACACCGAAATCTCTGATTACCATCACCAACCACGTTAACAACTTTTTCAACATAGGGACGCATGTATGTTGGCATCCCCTATTATGTATGTATTAAATACATCCATAAGCTGCAGCATCAATATCTGTAACAATAGGATTGATGTGTAAGAGCAAGAAGTGGTGTCAAAGTAGGAGCTCTTGAAAGCGAAGAGCAGTGATAGCTTCTCTGTAACAATCGGTGTGGGTGTTGGTTTCTTATTTAGTGGAGGAGTAGGGATTGTAGTAGTCTTTGCGACTTGAGTTCTCTTTTTGCTTAGTGATGGATTAGGTCTTTGGACACGTTGACAAAGTAGGAGTAGGAGTTGAACCAGAACTGTATGGGTTTGTAGGCGTTCCACTCCTACTTAGGGGGGGAGTAGGTCGTTTACGAGACTGAGCAAAACATCCACTAGACATAAGCAAATGCAACAGAGTAAGTCTTCTCAGTTGAGGTTACACCAACGATCTCAACCAACGGATACTGCATGCAGGTTGGTTTTATATGTGGAATCAATCAACAAAACAATTGGGAAGGTGTTTAGAAGCTCAATAGAACTGGATGGGCCCAAAAGATGTCTTTCACAACCGTAGTTCCTTACGCAAGTCGAGTCCGAAGAAACATAATTATCACGTTGCAAATAAAACATCGGTTGTTGGAGCTCGCCCTACCTCACGCATAGCCGAGCCGTTGCCTTTGACGATAGTTGTATATTTGTTTCACAACCGTATAGTTATCATCAGGCTTCATCAATTTCAGCTCATTAAGGATTAATTTAGGCCGAGTATGATTCCTAGTCATTCTAGCCACTAGTTCTTTATCTTCTGAAGTTAACCTACCAATGTATGCGGACGTCCATCATGATAAGTAGCCATACCATGGTTATGAGTTCCATTCATAACCCTCAAAATCCATCCTCCAAGCTTCTTAATAAATTTCCCTTTCAGTCTGAAGGGACAACAACATTTTCTAGTGTTTGTGCCTTCCTCAACATTTATCTTATATGATCCAGCTTTATCACAAATCAACATGCAGTATTGTTTCCCTGATCGTCGTCCGGTGTCAGATCTTCCTATAACAATCACCATCCCAAGAGATTTCCCAACCGCACGCACACCAAGTCGCCAGACTCCTCACGAGTAGGAAATAAGCGAAATTCAATTAATAAGTGTCGATTACATAATTTGAATAGTTCGCTAAAATTAAAACAACTAATTCATTCTTACCGTATCGATTTTGAGCGAACTAGTAAAGTCTTGGGATTCGACGACGTCGATTGACATGTCAAGCTGCGACGATTGACATCTCAATCGCTAAAGTTGACAACTCAATCGCTTCCAAATGCACCCTCATTTTCATCCATTTAACCAACAAAAACTCGCACGATGTAACACGCAACTTATCGATTCTTTGTCATCATACGCTGTTCGAGCGACGCTTATGCGTAACGAGTTCGAATGAGGCTATTCGAACAAAGCAAATTCACATCCCAATTAACACTGTTCAAACACGTTCATGCGAATATGTTCGAACGACTATTCGAAGCGAGCGCGTTCTGAGAAAAAAAATGGCATAAAAACTCAAAAGCAGAACCAAAATGAAAAAGTTTGGTAGGGTTATTACACTCTGAGCTAGTTGCAATGTTGGGGGTAGTTGAATGAGAGTGGTGATGAAGGTGAGGATGGGTGGGTTTTGGAGTGGAGAGAGGGAGGTTTGGGTTTTGGAGAGGAGTGTGTTTGTTGTAGGAGAAGAAGAGGGAGAGGGGTAGAGGGGGGAATTGAATTGTGAGATTAGTTTGGTAAATGTGTAGGGTGAGGGGGTGTGTTTTGAGTAGGAGGGGGTGTGGGAAAAGTAAAAGCCCTATAATATATCATTCACCACTATAATATATCATTCTCAACTTCAGATTCTTGAGAAAAAAAGTAACTGGACAAAATCTTAAACAAACATCCCCCTAGTAACAAATGACACTATAAATAGTAGTAAATGAAACAAACACCAAAATAACCGGGAGTATAAATCAAAACTCTGGATTATTTAATTGATCAAAGTCGCAATATCATTACATATATAACTGCAAAATGGAATGACAAAATTGACCTGTTTGTTATACAAAATACAATTACCAAAATGTTACAGTCTTAATATAAGCATACAACATTGAATCAATAGTTGAAACATGTTCTACATCACTTGAAGCACTTGGCATCTAGTAGAGCTTCACCTTCAAACGGTTCATGATCTTCAATCATCTGATTAACGCGCTCCTTTTGAGCATCATCTGTGATATCGACTTTTGTCCACTCATACAATTCCATGTCATAGCATTCATCAATTATAAACTGTGGAACCTCTTTTCCACGGAAAAGCCACAAGCCTTGCACTTTGAATGGCGGCTCTGAGCCGATTATTAGCATCTTCCCGAAAGCATACTTACGAGCCAAATCCATTCGTTGGAGAAAACCACCCACCTTATTCAAAGTCACAAATGAGACCATGTTCTCATCATTGTATTTGTAATTACAGAACCAAAGAGAGTATCCCTCAGGATCATACATGTCCCAGAATCCTGTTAAGGTACCACATTAGATGAAGTAATGTAAAAAGAGAAAAGACATGCCTATCCAAAAACACAAGCATGATCATGACATGTAATTAAAGGAATAGGGAAGTGACTCAGTATATAGTTTTAGCAGGACATAAGAACAGTTCAATTAGACATTTACTGCATTTGTGAATTAAGGGTCTTTTATGGTCTGCATCTCAAACTGATAAGTAAACCCCTACTTTTGTCTCCAACCATTGAGGACTAGAAATTAAACTCCATCTATTTTCCATAGGTCACATTAGTCCCCAGTAAAGGAATTCCATAGGTCTACAGTTAGTATAGGGACAAATCTGAAAATCCTACCCGAGGTTGGGGAAAAAATGTGGGTTTACTCAAAGTTTCACGGTTAAACTTTACATACACACCCCATTGACAGCAAGTGTTAATATTGACATACACCTTTGTAACTTCTTATAGGTTGTGAAATTTGTTTTTAGTTCCTACAAAAAAATTCATTGATGTTTAATCCTCAAATTGGTGACGTCGGTGAAAATTTTCATCGATGCTTAATCACAGTCGTGACAAAATTGGTAACTAAACATCAATGAAAACTTCTGTAGAGGCTAAACTAAATAGGAGGGTATTCCATTGGAACTAAAAATATATTTAATCCTCTTAGAATTTGGGTGGAGCCCAACTCAACCCTACAAAACCGGCATGTAGTGTGCAGGATATCTCCCACTTATAAACTCATTTTCAGGCCATGTCACATTCGACGTGGGACTCTTAACAAATCCTAATTAATATGAAAGCCAGAAAGCAACTCAAGTCAACATTATATCAATCTATGAAGAAGAATCAACCTCTGAATGACAAAAGTTGTAAATGACCATCAGAAAGGAAATGCAAACTATTGAGACCAAGGACCCGTGCTATAGAAATTAGAAAGTAAAATATGAATATGAATATGAATATGAATAGATAAACAAATACCAGTTGATAAAATTACAATCATTACTTTTATTAACCACAGGACCAAGTAATTTGAATAATTAATTAACAAGTTGCAGGTGTATGCGACATAGACGGGCTGTCTAAATCGGCAGGAATTTAATATACAGCTTAAATTGTGTTTACCTTTAATAGCAACTTCACGGAAGTTTGTTTTTGTATTGGAGTATAGCCTTTTCCAATCATCCAAAATCATTGTGCTAGGAGGCAACAGATCAAGGGGATTTTTTGGCTTAGGCTTTGGTGCCTCATTTTCCTCACGAGCCTCGTCTTTTGGTTTTTCCGTGTCCTTTTTTATTTCTTTGGTAGCCTCTTTCTTTCCTTCATTCTTTGCTTTCGGTTTGACAGGCTCTTTTGGCTGGGAAGGTGTTTTCACAGACGACGGAACAGGTGGGACAGATTCTGTTTGCGCCTTCTCACCAATTATCTTCGGAAATTCGGTTGATTAACCATGGTCCAATAGTACCTCTCAACATGAGGGAACTCAGAAGTAAAACTCTTAGGCATTAATCGGTTAAATCCCAAAAGCAAGTTACATGTCATAATGATATCAGCCAATGTAACAGAGTGTCCAACAAGGTATGTGTTGGAAGCGAGATGTGTGTTTAAAGCATCCAATGCCCTCTTCAACGCAGAAATTGCCGCTTCCTCTGCCTTTATGCAGGTGAATGAAAAGAAAACACAAGATATAAGAGTTTTTGATTGCCAAAGCTCACAAACATCAATGCTAAAATTTAACCACGGTTCAGAAAGAACAAAACATAAAAAATAGGAAAGACCCTAACCGGAGGAAGGTAAACACCAAAACCGGCACGAGGTATGTACCATCGCAACATGTTGGCATCTATCTCAATTGTGTGAAATCAATCCATTGCTCAATATGAGCCTGCCAAGTTAAAGTTATATTACAATCTCATAAACGCATACATTGTCCCTAAACCTAAAGAACATCATCTTCTTGAAGGATAAGAACAAACAAATTGATCCTAAACTCAACAACATAAGGAATTGAATCACTTGCTTACATATTCAATCAACGACGATCCATAAAGAGGATTATCTGCCTTCAAGCGAGTAACTGAAAGAACCAAGCAAAGGGGTAATCTCATTATTCATCATTTATTTTGAATGTGAAACTAGATAAAAAAAAGGTGTGTGAGGTGTGGCAAGGCTTATAGAAAAAGGTCCACAACCACAATCGAAACCGCAGCCCCAAGGTATTTGACATCTCCGCAACCGCAATATTGCAGCTGCAATTGAGGCACCAAATGACTGCGGTTACATTGCGACATGACCACGACAGTGACCACGATTCAAAACCTAACCTTCCTTGGACTTGGACAATTAGGCTTACCATATCGTGCAATAGCATTGCTTTCAAAGACGGGGCCATCAGGTGTTTCTAGTACAGGAACCTACATAGATAAAGATACAAATAAATAAATAGATCTAATTAAGAAAGACGCAACCATTCAAATAGTAGTGCAACAAAATAAAGCAACCTTTCCAATAGGGTTCATCTTGAGAAATTCAGGTGTTTTATTGGAAACACCCATCTCAAAGTCTTGTACTGAATCAATCTTAATTCCACTATACTCTGCAGCAATAAGAGCTTTGAAAGCATTTTTGTTGGTACTCGTAGCATGAAGAACCTACCAAATTAATTGAATTAAACCCTAACTTTAATTTCAAAGTAAATAGAAAGTAAAGTTGTTTACTTTTCCGAATTAAAGAAAGTAAAAAGAAATGAAAAATGGAAAATTGAGAGAGGGAAAGGAAAAGAAAGTAGTTACGAACTTACCAGAGCCATGGATGGATGTTGGTGAAGTAAAGGGTCAACTGAAGTGAGGAACGAGGTTGAAAGTAGAGTGAGAGTGCAGAGAAGAGAAGAGAAATAGGGTTTTGTTTTCTCAACTGAACTTAAACCCAACCAAAGGAATATACGGATATAATTGAGTCTGTTCACTGTGCATTCCTCTTTAGTTCAACTAGGTACCCACCGAATAAAATGGGTTTTGATTTTCCCACTCCCCTTCCTACTAAAAACACACCCCATAAGAGTATGAAATGACCAAAAGGCCAGCCAAAACGTTTTTTTTTTCAAAAAATTTCACGTGTTCGAACACGGGGCTTCGAACCCGTTCAAACGACATTGTCCGCGTGAGTTAAAATTGACTTCACACCCTCTTGTGCGTAATTTAACCTGTTCGAATGGAGTCACTCGAACTTGTTCGCATAACATTGTTCGAACACTCTATTTATTTCGTTCGTATGTTGTTAACCGAGTGATGGCATCCTCGGAGCCGTCGGTGACTATTTCAAAAGTCGTGAAGGTGGGAGTGATGGAGACACCACGATCGGGGATGGAAGACCGATCGATAAGTCGGGAAGACGCCACAACCGGCTATGGATGGTTAGGTTGATGAGTCGGGATGAGCGCCACGATGGCCGATAAGCTCTTAGAACGGCTCGGAAGAACCAAAGAGACACGTCTCTAAATTTTTACTCAAAATTCAACTTGTTTATTTCATAAAATGCACTACAATATATAGGGCTCTAGTCCCAATTGACTCAATGACACCCTAAAATTTTTAAATCTAAACAAATCTTGCAATAAATGTAAAAATCAAATCCTAAAATTCATATTTGAAAACAATCAAATAAGAATTAATTCTAGGAATAAAAAGTAATCCTAATATACTAATCTAGAATAAACCAAATCAACATTAATGTTAAATCTTAATTAAAATAAACAAACCTACAGGCATTAATGCCTTTATTTATTTCTCCTAAAAAAAGCAATTAAATGCATTATAGTAGTGTGATCTTCAAAATCAAATAAAAATAGAGATTCCTTGTAGGTTTTCTTCCACATGTTCAAAGAACAGAAGATGAATATTATTTCTTTGTAGAATTCCTTCCACATGCTTAAGGCATTTAGGATCTCATCATTCTCCCTTTCTTCGAGAAGATTTGTCCTCAAATCTGAATTTGCAAAATAAATTAATGGGTTATTGAAAAAAATTCTCTCTTTTTTCTCTCTTCTTTCTTTTTGAAATTTGGATATTCCATCCAGTTTCCTCTTAAAATCTTTATTTTTTTCAACAATGTTCCTATTATTTTTCCTTGCCTCTTCTTTTCTCTCAATGTTCTTCTTCTCCTCCACTTCTTTACCATTCCTTTCCTTTTCCCTTTCAGAAGCACACTCTAAATCCTCTTGTGCTTTACGGAGATGCTCACATAATATTTCAGAAATATCACCCATCATTTTTTCTATTTTATCATCTATTCTTTTCTCTCTCAGTTTCTTCTCTCTGATGTATATTTCATAATCGCTTTGCCTTCTCTCCATCTTAAACCAGACACACACAAACAAAAAAACTTCCAAACAAATAAGAAAGAACGGAAAAAAAATTGCCTTTTTTTCTTGCTCTTTTTTTTTTTTCTTTCTTCTTCTTTTTTTTCTTTTTTTTTTTTTTTTGAATTTTTGAATTTTTTCCGTTTTTTCTATTTTTTTTCAAAACTAAATAAAATGAAATCAACTAAAATTTAGAGACTAAAATTGAAAAGGATAAATAACACCTTGATAGAACCTAAGCTCACGATGCGGATGATGGCATCCTCGGGGCCGTCGGTGACTATTTCAAAAGTCGTGAAGGTGGGAGTGATGGAGACACCACGATCGGGGATGGAAGGCCGATCGATAAGTCGGGAAGACGCCACAACCAGGCTATGGATGGTTCCGGTTGATGAGTCGGGATGAGCGCCACGAAACCGATAAGCTCTTAGAACGGCTCGAGAAGAACCAAAGAGACACGTCTCTAAATTTTTACTCAAAATTCAACTTGTTTATTTCATAAAATGCACTACAATATATAGGGCTCTAGTCCCGATTGACTCAATGACACCCTAAAATTTTTAAATCTAAACAAATCTTGCAATAAAACCTCGAGCCGTTGGTGACTATTTGAGAGTCATGAAGGTGGGAGTGATGGAGACACCACGATCGGGGATGGAAGACCGATCGATAAGTCGGAAGACGCCTACAACCAGGCTATGGAGGTTCAGGTTGATAAGTCGGGGTTGAGCGCCACGGCAAGCCGATAAGCTCTAAGAACGGCTCAGAGAACCATAGAGACACGTCTCTAAATTTTAACTCAATATTCAACTTCAACTTTTGCTCTTCACTAACATCACAACAAGAGAAAATTTGTTCTACCTTAAGCTCCCAATCAAGATACGCTTCGGGGTCACTCTTCCCATGAAAGTTTGGAATGCTCACTTTTTCTTTCAACTCATTTTCTCTCAAATAACCTCCATATTTTCTCTCTTTTTCTCTATCTCTCCTCTCATAGCTCCTTTCTTTTTTATACTTTCTATATTTTTCTCTCAAATTATCTTCATACGTCACATGCATCTTCAGGAGCAAATTACCAACCTTATACTTCTTAAGAGTTTTTGCAACACATTCTTTTTTATATTCCAAACCTCTATTCATGATTCCAACAAGCTAACAAGTACCAAATGATAGAACCAAAGTCCTCACCACTCACTAAGATCACAAAAATAATATAACAAAAAAAAAGAAATAAATAAATAAAAAGGACCTCTCCACACACCTTAGTGTTTACACTCAATAATGGTCACTCGTGTTTGTCACTCAATTGGCTTTTTTGTTAATGATATACTCTCTTGCCTTTTACCACTCCCTAAAAGTGTCACTCTTGGGCTCTTAAAAGAACCAATCAAATAAACTTATCAAGCTTGTGGTAAACTTAGAGAAGTTGTGACAAAACAAGCAATAAGAATTAACATACAAGAGGCCAAAAAAGGAACAACTTGAAACTCTAGGACAAAACTGAAAGAAGTTTAAAGACACCGAAGAAACAAATAGCAAAGAGAGAAGACTCAAAGGAATGCCAAAAAGACAAAGACCGACTCACTATATGACGAAAAAAAGGCTAAAAAGTGTAATATTTGTGTGTCTAGAGAAAAACACCTCAAATGAAATCCAAAAATTCCACTAAAAATTGAGAAGATCAAAAATGAGTTGATAAATGTAATAGATTTTTTTCAGAATTTTCTGGATTGTTTTGGACAATTTTGCCCTTAGTAGCGCCTTTTACTAAAACACTTTTTTTTTTCTTTTTCTTTTTTTTTCCTTTTTTTTTATATTTTTTTCAACTTTTTTTTTTAGCTTTTTGTTTTTGCTACTTGGCTTCTTGAATTTCCAGAATATAATTTGAAACAAATTTTATAATATCACAATGATTTCTCAACTCAACTTTTTGGATCAAAACACCTCTTTAATGATGAAAGTGGATGAACAACAATATATTTTTTTATTGAAACTAAGGTTCACAAGTTCACCCAGAGACAGAATTATATGAATGGGTTTCTAAACACACAAAGAATGAATTGGAGACCAGACAATACACTGGAATAAATTGAAGAATTAATAGGAAGAAAAGGAAGAAAAAAAAAATTACCTTGGTTTAGCGGCAATGGTTGATGAAGTTGGAAGAAGTATGCGCACATGATGATTAATGAATCATCATCATAACACCACCAGCAGTACAAACACAAAAGTTATAATAATAAGAAAAAACGTAAGCAAACATCCAGTAATGATTCAACTATGTTTGCGATCTACAATTTTTTTCAAGAATGAAACCTAAAAGTTTGATTATGAAAGAGGCTCAATGATACCACTTGATGTGAATTGTTGTTACTAATTCACTCAAATCAACGGATCGTTCCATAATCAAAGAAGTAACAAGACAATAAACAAGAAAAGACAAAGAACAAGTGAAGGAAATTGAAAAGATGGAAAAGACAAGAGATGGACTATGTGGTGAGGAGAAGCCACATCTTTCGTGGAAAGATGATAATTCCCAAGATTGGATCGCCACAAAAGCCCTAAGTTCTTGATAAGATCCAAAAGCGGTTCAAGAAAGAACCTAGAGAGAGAGCACTTGTGCTAATTCCTCTCAAATTAAAAATATGGTCAAAGGTCCTTACAACTTGCAAAACCACACCTATTTATAGATAATAGGTTGTGGGCTCACTAAAAATAAAACATGACAACTAGAAGCCCAAATTCAAGCCCAAACTAGGCCTCACACAATTGGACTTCTAAGAAAGGGAAATAACATGCCTAAAAATGTTTGGCTTATTACAAATATAAATTTCTATGAAATTTCAACTATAAGAGCATTTAAAAGACATCGGCCCAAGTGCCAAGTCTTGAAATCCCGTGGAATTGGAGTGTGCTTCTGAAAAGCAAGAGGCAAACAATAGTAGAGAAGTGGAAAAAGAAATAGAGATGGAAAAGATAGAGGAATTGAGAGAAATCAAAGAAATAGAGGAAGAAATACAAAAAAATATTGGTGGTGATGTAGAGAAAGATTGGAAGTTTGAGAAGGAGAAGAAAAAAAGCGAATTTAAAAAAGAAAGGGGTGTGAATACTTGTAGAATTTTTTTATCTAACCCTTTAATTTATTATGCAGGTTTGGATTTGAGGACAAATCCTTTCGAAAAAGGGGAGAATGACGAGAGCATGAGTTCCTTAAGCATGTGGAAGAAATTCTATAAGGAATCTCTGTTTGATCTTGAAGATTACACAACTTTAATTGCATTTAATTGCTTTATTTTAGGATTATTTCCAAGGCTTTATTTTCATTTAATTGTTTTCTTTATTTTAGGATTTGAATCAATGACTTTAATGCCAATTAGTTATTTCCATTAAAATTAGGATTTTATATTTATTAGTATATTTTAATTTCTAGTGTTTTATTGAGTCAATTGGGCCTGAGGTTCTTTTGGGTCAATTGGACCTAAGGTTCTCTATATATTGTATTGCATTTTATGAAATAGAAAAGAAGTTGAATATTGAGTTAAAATTTAGAGACGTGTCTCTATGGTTCTCTGAGCCGTTCTTAGAGCTTATCGGCTTGCCGTGGCGCTCAACCCCGACTTATCAACCGGAACCTCCATAGCCGGTTGTGGCGTCTTCCCGACTTATCGATCGGTCTTCCATCCCCGATCGTGGTGTCTCCATCACTCCCACCTTCATGACTCCTGAAATAGTCACCAACGGCTCCGAGGTTGCCATCACCGAGGCAACAAATAATGGACCCTCACACCACATTCATCAATTTTATTGTGTTCGCATGCTTTTGTTCGAACGTGTTCGAACAAAGGTCGTTCGAACCGTCATTAAACACGTGAACTCAGCGTTTCACGCGAGGTTATTTTTGGAATAAAATTTGTTAAGGGGTGTGAAAAAGTAGGAGGGGGAGTGGGGAAAGTAAAAGCCAATAAAATTAGTCCAACTAGGTGACTTCTTAAATTAACACAGTTTGTGTTTCAGCAAAAATGCACTCGGAGTCCTTATAAGTCATTTAATATTAACAAATTAATCTTTTAAGTTTTTTTTATCATTTAGGTACGTTTGGATTGATGGTATGAGATGAAATGAAGTGAATGGATTACTGCTCAATTGTTTGGATATTTAAAATTGTTCTGTACCGTATCTATAGGGTATACGATCTGAGATAATAGGTAGAGTCTGATGTTTGATCAACAATGTTGAGGTGTGATGTTCAAGTTCCGAGACGAGGTGGGATGTACCTGCAAAGCCACTCCGGTGCTAAAGTCAGACAGTGGAGAGTTAATGCAAGTATTAGTGGATAATAAATGCGTACCTAATTATGAGCAATAAGTGTCATATTTATAAGGTCAAAGTGTACTTGAGTATCTAATTTGAACTGTCTGATTCACGGATGTGATCTTAGTCGTTGATTGATGGATTTGGGCCTCATCTCTAGTAAGCCCAATAAATTTTCTTTGGGGAGGGGTGCATATAACATTGATGTATTTAATCCATAATGATTTGCCCCAAGTCGAATTCGCTTTAAAGAAGGATCTTGGTGATTCATCCGGGCGATATTAAAATACCGAGATTTATTTGGCGAATTTCTAAGCTTGATCAGGCCTTGATTGGTGTCTTTTCATTTTCAAGAAGTATCATTAATGTTTAAAGATTACGAGGTATTTGTTGAGGAAGTTGAAGTGTTTCCATAATGATGGCGTTTCATTTTTCGTGCTAAGTCATTAATGTCCATTGATTGGATGTGTCGATTTGAGTGCTTCCTGTTGACGTTCATAGGCCCACTATAAATAAGGGTAAAAGCAATTCTCTTTTACGTTTGATAATCTGATTGCTCACGAGTCCGATCCACGAGATTTAAAGAAGACCGAGTGCTTTTACGAATCGGCAAGAAGTTTCGTCAGAGGTTAGTAACTCTTCTTTAAAACTGTTTTTCTTCTTTTATTATTTAGAAATTTTGGAATTTGTTGGTGTGGAAAATAGTATGCAAGTATACATAGTCACACAAGTAATATAATGATAAGAAAAGGTCGAACCCACAGGGATTATGTAAAGCTTTGTAAAGTTTAGAGTGTACACTTAGTGTGTCTACACTATTCACAGTTGGTTGGAGTGTTCAAAGTGATTAAAAAGAATATAAACAATAAATGTGTGTAAGGAATCAGTGAGATAAAGTAATTGAGATGTTTTCACCAAGTAAATCACTTCTAAGAGTTTTAGTGGAGTATGCAGTGTGGGTACACTAGATGCAGCTGCAATAGTATGTTCCTGTCAGTCACTTTTTTCAGAGTTTCATTACAAGCTTCCTATGTCTAGGCATGCTAAATAGGTTCACTCATGTCCCTTAAGTTCCCACTATATCACCCTAGGAACTATGTTATCCTATGTTTAGGACTTAACACACTACAAGAAATTTGGGATTTACCGACGGCCGGAATCCGTCGGTAATAACAAAAAGCCGCCGGAAAACTGTCATTACCGACGGATTTTTTCCGCCTGTTATCCGCCGGTAAAACCATCGTATGTAATGTTTCTGGTGGCTTTTCGCCGGTAATTTCGTGGAAAAATCCGGTAATTTCGGCGGAAAAATCCATGGTAATTTACGTGAGTGAGCGCCGCCGATAAACACACAAAATCCGTCGGAAATGTTTTTTTAAAAAAAAAGCCGTCGGTAACGTAAAAAAGCCACCAGTAATTTAAAAAAAAACTGCCGGTAAACACATAATTTCCGCTGGTAAATGTTTTTCTATTTTTTTTAAAAAAAAGTAAAAAACCGCCGGTAAATAAGCATTTTATTATTTTTTTTAATTAAAATTCCGCTGGTAATAATTATTTTTTTAATTAAAATTCCATGGTAATAATTATTTCATGATAATTTATTTATTTATCTTTAAAAAAATCGTTTTTTAATTTTTATTTTTTTAAAACATTTATAATTCGATTATTTTTAAAATTGAAAATAAAATAATAAAACTAAAATTGAAAATTTAATATCAAATAAAAAGAAATAAATTATCCATAAAAATAAAATGATATAATCAACCTATCAAAGCAGTAATTAAATTATCCATACAAATTAAACGATTACCATCAATGCAGTAATATATTATCCATACAAATTAAACGATAACTAATCAATAGTAAGGCCTATTTGGGTTTGGGTTGCTGTTGGGATCTGACAGAATAAACTATGTCCAATATTCTTCTTCATCTTGTCTTTCAAATGCCTCGAAATTTCTTTGGGAATGTTCTTTGGGGCTATGCTTTACTTGGGGAGAGATGTTATTCTTGTGAAAGTGAGTTTGGAATTGTTGTTGGGAATGCTGACAGGGCTGAGTCTGGAATTGTTGTTGGGACACATGTGGCTGACGGGACGGAAGTGGGAGTTGTGGTTGTTGCTGAGGCGGAGAGTTTAAATCAAAGCGGTGACCATATGGATGCGGTGACAATTGAAAGCGAGTTGCTCGAGTTAATGCAGTGGATCGAAACCTTTGTTGGAAAGGAATTCCATAGGGCTGCATCGCTGGTGGTGGATAATGTACTGATGATGGCATAGATGGCCTCGTATGAGACATATTATCCATTAATTGCTTCCAGCGCTCCTCATTCATTCTGCGATCTTACGCAACTGCGCTTCTCGGACTGCTTTGCTCTCGCATCTCCCGAAGCTCACGCTCGTAGTCGCTCAATTTCTGGGTCAATACAGCAACTTCGGCTAATTCTGAAGGAGTGGGGACATGAGAGCGCCCACTACTTGTTGTTTCTGAAGAATGTGGCCTCAAATTCGGAATAATAGAATCACAGTAATAACGGGCCCATACCACGGATCTTGGTAGCCGACTTTTTCTTGATGGACCAACAATTTCATTCCATTTTGCTAAAGTCAATCGACCCTCCTCAGCGGGATCAACCTCGATTACGCTATTCTCTGTGTTTGGCGATACTCATCTTTGCCAATTAGAGAACTCTTCACGAAAGCAACAATCCAAAAATGAATAAACATTAATTACAATGCAAAATACAATATAATAAATGTAATTAAATTATTATATAAGTAATATATTTTATTTACCTGAATCATCCTTGGGCGCTCTTCAGGAAAATCACCGGTCTCCTCTCGCATATGAAGTTGCACGTGTAGCTCTGGCAAAGTAGGTGGCCGTCCAAGAACGGTCGTCTATATATAGTTATAATTTAATATTAGTATTTAATAAAATATAAAATTTGAATTTGTCAACAAAGATATATAAAATATTACCATGCGTTTAACATGTTCATATGAGCTGATTGAACCGCCCAGGTTTAAGCAACCCCCTCTCTCAGAAGCCCGATTCTTGGCAGCTCTCTCACATTTTTTTGATAATCGTCATGAGTCCATTTCAGTTTGAGTTGTTCCCATATAGGCTGACCAATCCAATCCGACGGCTCTTTCTTGCAACGCTCTCCTGCTAGCATTTCAGAAAAACGATGAGAAGCTCTTGAGTTGAATACTTTCTTAACTTGATGTGCATCCTCAGGTTTCCATGCGAATGTTGCCTTCTTGCACAAATTGAAATAAGTTGTTAGAAAAAACAACGTAATCAATTCAACAAATTGGAAAAATTAAAAATTAATTAAATCGTAAAAAAACTTACTCTAAATTGAGTCCACATTTTGGACTCCTTATCGTTTTTAACTTCCGTCCAATCCTGCCAGGCCTTAGTGTAATTTGCCTTGATAATACTTGTTATCGCGCAGGACAAAATCCTCCCAGGATCAAAGTTGTACATAAGAAAGAAAAGTTTAAATGATATTAATTTAAAAAACAAATTTAAAATACAAATACAAATATAATAAATACTTACAGATGACCATTAACCTCCACAACGATACAACCGTCGTCCAAAACATAAATCACGTCGGTTCCACATCATACACGCGTGGCGGTCTATCTGGATCAGCATGGGGTGCGATAGTACCGGGTGGAGGCGGCACAGGTTCACATCCATCGAGCTCCTCTGCCGAAGGCATACCCACAAAGTTGCCATGAATAAGTTGATAAACTATCTTACGACGACGGCCGCGTAAAGAAGTACATATCTTCTTTCCTTTTTCCCGAGGCGGCACGGGTGGGTCCTCATGTGGTGAGTCACTACCAGATCCTAACGATGTCATAACTGTTCTCTATCTATAAAATAAAGTTAATAACATAAATGATGAATAACATAGGCAAATCAAGTCTGATAAATATAAATATTATTTGACAACAAATTATTTAATTTACAAATAACATAATTAATTAATTAGAATCCCATTCTTTTGCGAAATCACCATCATCCTCAGATAAGTGAATTCCTAAATCACTGACGTGATCGACTGCGTCCTCATGATCTGTATCTTCGTCTTCATTAACTTCATCAGCAGCGTTGGACTCATCACGTAAATGAGTAATGACCTCAACTTCAATCACTTCATTTACATTGGACATTTCATCCATTTGATATGGCACATCTTCCACTGTGTCATCATTTGTCTCAATGCGGCCTCTTGGTTTTGTCTTAATTGCGACACACCAACCACGCCGATCAGTCCGTGTTGATGGATAAGAGATATAGTAGACTTGTCTCACATTTTGTGCAATGACAAAAGGATCATACAGTCGATATCTACTACTCATTTTAATGTCCACTGTATTTGTCTTTGGGTTAAACTTTGTTCCTCGAGGGGACAGATCAAACCAATTACAGTAAAAAACGACTATCTTTTGATGATAATCAAGATAAGGATATGCAAGTTCATAAATGTGTTCAACAACACCATAGAAATCATCTTCGCCTCTCTCAGTGTCACCCTTCATGCAAACTCCACTTTTCAGTATTTCTCTACCCTCTGTCCATTTCTTAGTGTGAAACTTGTATCCATCGACAAAGTATGTGTGCCATTCTTTAACACATCTTCGAGGACCATTAGATAAGTTTCTCAGGTGTTGGTTGGTAGCAGTTGGCGGAAGGGATACATACGCCGCTTAAACCACATAGGAAAATGCGCATGAATATGAGCGAGCGATTGTTCTTCACTTACTCCTACGATGTCAAAAACTCCCTAATGAGAAATTAACAATTGTTACACACAACAGAGTACTCTAATTTATAAAGTAATTAAGATAACTAGGTTGAGAAATACATACTCAATGAATGGTTGGCCCTCGGTACAGTTTATCAAGACATGAACATGCGCTGAGTTTAACTCTTCTTACATTGCTTGATGAATTGACTCTTTTCGAATGGCGACCGGGGAGACAAAAAGGCAGACAAAGCTAAACGATGTCTTGGTGGTTCAATGTCCATTTCATTTCGACTACTTCTAGGAGCCAATTCATTGTTGAAATAATAAGAACAAAAAAGAGTTGTTTCACGATGCAAGTAAGAAGAACATATCGATCCTTCAACTCTAGCTTTATTTTTGACTAATCTTTTTGAATCACCCATGAACCTAGAGAAAATTATATGTTAATAACAATGTAATTAAAATTATACTAAACTTCTTTCATATGTATATTAACTGACCTTTCGAACGGATACATCCATCTGTATTGGGCCAGTCGCCAAGTTTAGCCGATTCAGTTGCGAGATGAACAGGAAGATGCTCCATAGAATCAAAGAAACCAAGGGGAAATATTCTCTCCATCTTGCCTAAGATAAGTGGGATGTCTTGTTCCATTTTTGTCAGATCATCCGCTTTTAGCGTTGCAGAACACAAATTCTTAAAAGTATTGACTTATTTCAATGAGCGGGTTCAAAACATGTGTTGGCAACGAACTAAAAGCGATAGGAAGTAAGAACTCCATGAATACATGACAATCATGGCTCTTCATCCCATGCAACCTCCCATTATCCACATTTGCACAACTTGCTAAATTGGAAGAATAACCGTCTGACATTTTCAACTGTTTTATCCACCGATAAACTTCTTTCGCTTGTTCGGTAGATAAAGTATAATTGGCTTTGGGTTTCAACGACCTAGTACCTTGCTCGACCAACAACAAATCCTTTACGCTGCGGTAATGGTCCACGTCCTTCCTAGCCTTCTCATTGTCTTTTGTTTTACCATTCGCATTCATAATGATGTTAAATATGTTATCAAAGAAATTCTTTTCAATATGCATGACATCAGTTGTGTCTCGATAGATTATCTTTCCAATATAGAAGTTCCCGAAAAATACTCTTTTTGTCCAATTATACCATACTCCATAACCATGCGGACGAGAAACAACACTGCACCGAGCTTCTCTTGGAGGGATATCCTTGACACTGTTCCAAACTTCTTCTAGTGTCAGCCTACGGGGAGGTTCACCTCTTTCAATACTTCCCTTGATGAATGCATATTTTGACTTTCTAAATGGATGATCGCTAGGTAAAAACTACGGTGTGAGTCAAACCATGGCGTTTTCCTCCATATTTTAGAGTAAAAGCTCTTGTGTCAACCATGCAAATCGGACACGCCATCTTACCATGTGTCCCCATCGACAACATTCCATAGGCAGGGAAGTCATTGATGGTCCACATCAAAGCCGCCCTCACAAAATTTTGTTTGCGTCTTTGCATCATAAGTTAAAACACCATCGACAACCTTTTAGGTCATCGATCAAAGGTTGCAAATATATGTCAATACCAGCTTGTTGGATTACTGGGTCTGGAATAATGGAATTTAAGAACATGTATGGTTTAGACATACACATTTCTGGAGGAAGATTGTACGGGGTAACAATAACTGGCCAACAAGAATACGGTGATGCTGGATGATTGAATATAGGGTGTGAAACCATCGGAGCATAAACCAAGCCGAACATTGCGTGGATCACTAGCAAAATGCGGATGAACACGATCGAAATGCTTCCAAGCTTCACCATCAGATGGGTGGCGTAATTCACCAGAATTGTTTCTATTTTCATGGTGCCATGACATTTTACCGGAAGTCTCCTTTGAAGTAAACATCCTCTGTAGCCTTGGTACTTGAGGTAGATAGACAATTTCTTTCTGTGGAACCAGTTTGCCTCTGCTGGCGCGATGGCGTGGCTCTTCACACAACTTGCATTAAAACAACTCTCCATCATTTATCCCAAACTCATTGCTATAATCTGACATGCAACCAAACACACACCAATCATTTCTCTTAGATTTTAAGTCAAGCTTTGATACTAGTCTTTTAGCATCATAATAACTTTGCGGCAAAAGTCCTCTAATGGGGGTTGCATCCAACATCATTTTTGTCATATATTACGTAACATCCCCGGTGCTTCGGAAGTCTGCGCCTTGCCCCACGAACCAACATGAGTCTTTTAAGCATGCTTTGTCCTCACTTGCATGCTTTCAGAAAACTTCGGAAGGTCACCCATCCAGCTACTACTCCAAGCCTAACACGCTTAACTATGGAGTTCTTATGGGATGAGCTCCGAAAAGAAGATGCATCTTGTTGGTATAGGTAGTCCAAATCAATTCTTTTAAGCCTTTCTTCAAGCTATGCAGATCCCGTACACCACGGCCTCGGGATCCTCTCATTCCGATGCATATTCGGTTCATTCACGCGCCCCTTCGCTTTGAAGCTGCCAGGAGCCGCTCTTTGCCATGCCACCTTTTTGGGCACCGGCAATCACTCCCCGCCCTCGTCAGCCCCGGATGTCACATGCATATAAAACATTCAAAGTCAACAACGAAATTCTCCATTTAATAACCACGAGATACGTAGCACATCATAAGGATCCAACAAATCGCAGCGGAGCAAAATAAACTCTCATAAAACATCATCTCAACATCCACGGTTTCGGTAAAATACAAATCCAGAAAACATTCAAATAATAGAGAAATAGTCTTATAACCCGACATCACCTTTATTTATTCATTACTAGACACCACAAGACGTTATCACACTAGGCAGCACGGTATGGCGCCCCTAAGCAACACAATCAGCAACAACACATCATTTAAAAAAATACAGTGACACATAGGGCGCTAAAGCAATGACATCGTGAGAAACAAAGCGACAAATGTGAGAACAATACGACAACAATATAACAAAGCGACCTTGTGAGAAACAAAGCGACAACATCGAACATTTATACATATAAAACATCAACAACAACATATATATATATATATATACATATATGTTCTTTATTCTTTATTTTTTCATATATATATATATATATATATATATATATATATATATATATATATATATATATATATATATATGTTCTTTGTTGATTGAATTGTGCTTATATATATCATAAGTAATTTAAATCATGAAAATTACCACCTAAGCATCCAAGTCGGAAAGGCCACTTAGACCACGGTAAATCGTGGCTTTACACATCATTTCCAGCTGGGACCCCCGGATCCACATTGGCGATCGGTGCTATTTTAACAAAAAATATTTTAGGCCTCGGTAAAACTCGAACACGGGGCCGAGTCGAGTGCCGAGCCACACATTCAACCACTTCGCGTGCGCGCAACATACATCAATAATGTCGCAACACATCTATAATACACTAGCCAAATACACGAACACCTAATTAAGCCAATTACGAAGATTTGTGCATTAAAGGTGTGAGATTTTGACTTATCGGTGTTTAATGCCATAATAATGTAAATGCTTGTCATGGTTTCCCACTTAATTGTATTAATCAATTTACTTTTAATGAGAGAATTAAATGGGCATAAAACTCTTATGATTTATTCGCAATCTTCATTTGAGGGCTACAATCACGGCAACATTTCTAATTTGTAGGATGAGAATGAAATCAAAATATATTTAGGTGATAATTTTATTGTACCGATCGACACCCATTTGACTTTGACATTAATGCAGATAAGCGACTAGGGGTAATTTGGTAATTTACTTTACGCATTATCCCATAAACCTAAACAAATTCTCACGCGCTTTTGACATATAGAAAAGGCAATATCTCTATTAAAACACGAAAAGAAATATCACGGTTCCTTAGTTCGGCGTAGAGTTACAAAGGATCAACACCGAAAATAGTGAGCGCGTTTACGAAAAACCGGTGAGCAGCGTTTACTGTCGGCGGGGTGTTAATTCGTTGATCTTTTACGACTCTGAAAAACGGTGAGCAGCGTTTTACGTAAGCGGTTTCAAAAGGGAAAGTGGAAGTTCAATACCTACGAGGTTGGATCCGTGGAAGTGGTTTTGAATAGTAACTTAGATGTGAATGACGAAAATACCCCGGGGTAGGTCTATCCAAATCTATAAATACGAATTAACTCCACTTCAAACATTAAGGTCTCACTATTTTATCTCTTTCTTCAGTCCATTATTTTGTTTATTAATACACATACATATGTGTATTTGGAAATACAGTCATTCACGTATGTAATACATAGAGATTAGTAGTTAGAGATTTTAAAGAAAATGAGAAGTTTTTTTTTGTGTGTGACTTTCATACTGAGATCAATTATTTTACAACAAATAATTCTTAATATACTGTTTTGCAATGACATTTACTCTAAGCTGGATCTCATTCTTACAAAGGTATCATATCACTATAGTATCCTCATAACAAATCGAGTTGGTGTAGCTTCACCCACAATGTTTAAAAAATACCTATATTTGCATTTAATTTTGCTATTATGCTACCACAGAACTTACATTATACAAGACTAAAATTGTGTCAGAACCGGTTTTTCCTCAACTTATCACAGAATAATAGTCTTCTACAGTTGAATGCATGATTGGTGTTATTGTACTATATGAACAAAATAAAACAACAAAAACTCTCCTCTAAAGCACATCTGCTAATAGGCGAATTCACGGTGTCGAGGTATCTATTACGCGAAGATCATAATATATTTATCATCTGAAGTTATTTACTCAAATCTTTGTACGAGTCTCATAAACTAGTATATATATATATATATATATATATATATATATATATATATATATATATATATATATATATATATATATATAAGCACAATTCAATCAAGCATAATATCAAACACGTTATAGGAAAAGTAGTTCTAAATTCCCACATACAACCCATCATGTCTCCCATTATACGGTTTAACCCACCCTTACCTTAAGAACTTGATGGAGATTAAACACCTTCTAAGAGTCACCAACCAAAAACTCAGCAACTATTCTCTTCCTTCTCCCTTGAAATCGCGATTTCCTTCCCTTCTCTTCTCCTTGTAAAGTCGCGCCTCTCTTCTTTCCCTCCTCTCTTGCGTTTTCTTTCTTTCTTTCTCAATTGTGTCTAAGACACTAACCCTAGAGCTTAAATATTATGGGTTCTAGTGTCTTGGGCTCTCTTTACTACTTAGTTAATTACTAACACTACTCCCTTTTTAATTAAACCACCACTTCTTCATTTACCACACACCACCCCTTAATTAAAACACCATGTATTTATTTTATTATAACCAACCAACATAACACCTAATTTATTTAATCTTCTATTTAATTTATTTAAATATGGCTAACCAACGTAACACCTAAGTAATTTAATTAAATGAGTACTTAAATTATTTTGGGGTGTTACATATTCCATGCACAATTCAGCAACATTAAATTAACCGAACACACATTGATAATTTAGATTCGTTAGATCCTTCAAATAATGGTTTATTTGTCTCACTCAAAAACATATAAAACCTCTGAGCTTCTTAATTCGGAACTTCTTCAACATCATATTGTGGTTCCTCAAAATCCAAATTTACTTGTGAGCATCACCTATCATCCCCTGAACAACATCAAGCGACTGATTTCCCATAGTCGATGTGCCCACTTCTACGACTGGACTTGAAGTGACACCTTCTACTTCTTGAACAGGAACAATATCAACCGGAGGAACATTAATTATATTAATGCCAGGAACTGCAGCTGCTACCTCGCCATGACGAGTCCATATCCAATAATTTGATTTAAATCCATTGTTGTACAAATGAAGTCGAATCTCACCTTCATTTTTTATAGCTCGAAAGATACATTTCGAACAAGGACATCTAATTCCACCTTGTTGCTCAAATTCTTGTTAACACTTAGCTAAAAAAACAAACTCTTCAGCTCCTTCAACAAAACGTCGTTTCAACCTCGCTCTTCCAAGATATAATCGATCATACATCCAACTACGATCCATTTTTTTGTGGATGTCCTAAATAAATTTATTACAACACATATTATTTTTGTGTGTGTGTGTGTATCAGAATAATACACATTTTATTAATTATTATTTTCTAGCAACTATTATTTTCATAGACTAACAAAAATTTAAATAAACTATCAACTATTATTTTTTAGTATGATCTTAATTATTTCAATTAATTACATCAAATAACATTTAGTATCACATATTATTTAGAGTAATAGTAATTATAAATACTAATATTAATTAGAGTAATACTAAATTTTCCCTATTTGACTAAATAATATTAGTTCTAGTAATAGTTTTTTTAAATCTAATTATTTAGCTAGTACTAAATCAAATAATAATTACTAGTAACAAATCGAACAGTAACCACTAGCCGGTAATGCCGAGGAGTCTCTGACTTCGCGTTAATACCTTGAGCATTTGAATCACTTGTGTAAATAACTCTCCAACTTCAACCAACAATGCAGAGAAGTCTCCAACTTTAAGCCATTGCTAAGTAAATAATATAAGAATCAATAAGGACTAACTCAGATTAATACAAACTGTCAAAGTAAACTATATATATGTAAAGAACATACCTTGAAAATAAATCTGGAATAATTTCTTAGTAAAAAAAGAGAGATTTTGATAGAAACCTAGAGAGAATTTGAGAGAAATTAAGATGAAGAAGTGAGAAGTGAACACATATGAAGAGAAGAAGGGAGGAATCGGTTGTATAAGAAGAAAAGGAGCCAACGGTCAATTTTCAAATTAATATTACCGGCGGATTATTGCAATACCGACGGTTTTTGGAGAAACGTGAGCACACAGTCCGAGCCGTATTACCAGTGGACTCGGTACGTTACCGACGACTAAATACTTACCAGCAGACTATTCAACGTTACCGGCGGACTCCTCACGTTACCGGCGGTCAGCATTACCGGCGGTAAAATACGCTACCGGCGGACAAAATGGGCCAATATTTTTCAGCGGCTTTTCCACCGCAAACTTGCAATTACCGGCGGCCCGGGTATTTAATATTTTAAAATAGTTTAAAATTTCCGCCGGTATATATTAAATAAAATCCGTCGATAATCGATTAAAAATCCGCCGGTAAGTTACCTACGGCTAAAAATCCGCCGGAAAACACTTAAAAATTGCCGGTAATTTACAGGCGGATAAAATCCGCCGGAAACATACCAAAGCCGCCGGTAAGTTACAGGCGGATACAGTCCGCCAGAAATTTGGCGCCGGTATTTTACGGAATTCTTGTAGTGACACGGTTTTAACAAGCAATTCCTTATTAAAGCTAGTTTAACAAAGATGTTGTTACAAACACTCATTCTCATTAACTCTTGATTTCTTAAATGTAACCCATGTCTGCTGCTACAAGTCTACCTATTCTAAAGTGATCAATTCCAGAATAAGCTTTGAAAGAAGTATTACACAAGAGTTAAAGTGCACAAACTACATAAACCACATTTACTTACTTAGAAGTTCATTACAAGGCTACAACATCTCAACTAAAGGAATTTAGCTCATACTACTCATAATATAATAGAGAGAATCTACAAAGAGCATAATCAAATGAGTAATATAACAAAAGAACTCAAAAGGATAGAGATTACACAAATAGGAGATCTTTTGCATGAGTTTCCCAAGTTGAATACAAGATGATTTCCTTACACAAGTTTCCTCCAAGTAGAAGTGAATGGAGTGTTTGTCAAGCACCTCCTCACCTTCCTTCTCTTCAGAAACTCAAATAAAAACTAAACCTAAGCTATGAATACAAATAAACTAAGTGATCCTTTAAGAATTGGATGAAGGATGTTTTTCAAGTGAAGAGATGGCCCACATTTATAGGCAAGTGAGCTTTCCTCCCTTGGAGGGTTTCCTTTGGCGCGAAATATCAACTGAGATTAGTAACCATGGTTAATTGCAGAGCTCCCATCAAGCAAGTTGCTCAAGTTGGTCGTTTGCATGAAGTTCACATGGGGTGGTCCAATAAAGAAGTGCCACATGTCTTTGAGTAAGTGAGCTTCTCAACTTGTCTTTGATAGTGGTCGCCGAATTCTGCAAGTGGATATGCTCCATATGACTAGGCATGACGTCACATATCAAGTGTTGAAAAATCAAATTGGTCCTTGGATGTTTTGGTGCAAAGTGTTGGTTTAGCAGGTGTAGGCAGTGTGGGCACTCCTAGTGCAGGCAGTGTGGGTACACCTGAAGTAGCTTGAACAAAACATCAAACCTAACAAGATATATGTATTTTGCCTAATTCATTGTCCTAATCCTTTTGAATCCTTAAAATGTCGTTTCTTAATAAATAAGCTATATTTATATATTAATGTACTTGAAAATAAACGATAATCTAAGTTTAAATGTATGAATAACTCTATATAAATTAGAGTTATCAAGCTGTACTTGATCTCTCATTAATTAAATCGGGGTGGGGTTGTTAGGTCGAGTTCCGACCACTGTTGAACCCATCATCTTTGGAATTCCACGATAATCGCCCCATTCCTGCGAGTCCGGTGGCGAGGACCAAACAGACTAGTCGCGTTGAGACACTTCGACTCGTGAATCAACCTTCTCAAGCTCGTGACTCGGCGTTGGAAAATTAATGGCGGCAAGGTCGGGAACCGATTCTCATCAGAGACAAAATGAAGAGGATATCGCCTACGAGATTCATGAGGAAGAACGATGCGGGCGAGAGAGAGTGATAGCTAGAAAATTTCTAATGGAGAATCAACTGTTGGTGGTTCTGCGCGAATCAAATCCATTCTTAACACTGTTTCCATAGATTCGGACCCAGATTCTTCTGATGATTCAGAATCATAAACGGAGTCCGATGGGAGGAATAATAGTAATAAATCTGGTGGTGGTCAAGGAGATGTTTCGGGTGGAGAGGATTACGAGATGGAGATTGTGACGGGAAGAAAGAGGATAACGTTGACGTTAGTGGAAGCTTTGAATTGTTGTATGGACATGCCGACACTGGGTGCAACAATGTGGATCTTCCGATTGAACCTCCTATAGGGACTCCCCATGATACTCTTGGATTTCCGAGGAACTTCGCGAGACCGAATCGACTCTTTTGGCTGAAAACGACATCAGTAAGTTCGCCAAGAGAATTTATTGGAAAGATCCTTATAGGTGGCGTACCTCCGAAATGGGAGAGGATGAACATGCGGCCACATACCCCGATTAGATAAAGATTGTGATCTACTACACCACGTTGGTCCACATGAAGATCTGACCTCCATTTACCTGTTTTCAACAAAGAAGTCTTTGGCGAGGTGGAACTCACCCCTTCACAATTTCACCCAAATGTCTGGGCTTTTGTGCGTGCTTTTGAGCTTGTGTGCATTCACTTGGAGCGACCCGTTTCTCTTCCCCTTTTCTTCCATATGTTTGAAGTTAGCAGGAGAAGAGAAAAGAATAGTGGGAAACCCGACCGTCAAGAACATGTCAACCTCCGATCCAGAAAAAATATTAAAGTTTTTGACCATTTCTTGTGATCACGAAGAACAAGTGGAAGAACAAGTTTTTAGGTCGAACTGTGACACGAGAAATTTGTTGGCCGAGTTGGAACTTACAATGAAGATGGCGATATAGTTTTGACGACTAAGTTCCCCCTAGGATGGACTCTTCACCACTTCAACCGCGATACCAAAAAGTACTCTGTGGAAGCCAAACAACTAAACGCTGAAGATCGGAAAACCTTGAGAATCTTTGTATATATGGTGGCCAGGGTCATTCTGAGCGATTTGACCAAACCAAACCAGTGGGGTTTTGAAACTAAGCGAGTGGTTCAAGCACTCAAGTTTGAGAACGTCGCTATGGTCCTTGGTAGGATCGGTCTATATATTGAATCGGTCACATTACGTTCATATTTTTTTGAAGTATTTAACTTGTGTTTATTTTCCTTTCTTGCAGACGAGATGGCCCCAAAAAACAAATTGGCTGCTCTGAAAGCTCTTGCCGATGCTGATGCCAATGCCGCTGCTGGGGAAATCGGTACCCCAAGCAACAGAGCCACCAATTCTCAAACCCCGGCTGCCAAAGCCGTCAATGTCTGACCCATCACCTTCGTTCGTGCTGAAGATGTTGAAGATGACGAGTAACCCCTTAAAAGGAGGAAAAAGACTGAGAAAAATGATACCCGTCTCCCCCCAAATCTGGCAGGCAAGATCAGGAAAGAAACATCATTGAAGTGAGTGATCGTTCTAATCATCCATCCCGGAAAAGTAGATCTGACAAAAACCATAAGACCGCCCCCTTCAGTGCAAAAGAATTTAAGGAGGTAAAAGCAGACGAATTCAAAGCAGACCCCTTCCAAATTTCCCTTTTTGTTCTTGCTCGTATGACCGATCTTGTTGAAGAGGAAAAGAAACAGGCCGACATCAAACTCAAGAGTTGGATTCATCACTTTTTTTGTCGTCCCATTTGAAATACCCTATAACTTCTGTTTCTCATAAAATTATTTCTTTCCTTTGGCAGATGCAGAGCAAAAATATGAGGAGGCTCAGAAAGCTTTAGAGCCGACCCTCGCTGAACTAGAAAAAGCTCGGAAGGATATAGAGAAACTTAACCAAGAAAAGAAAGATGCGGAGACTAAGCGCCAAGAACTGAAACCCGAGTTGAAGTTGGCGAAAGATCAAGCCATAAAATATGCTGCAGCCCTGAAGGAACGGGGTGACAAATTGGTCGAACTTAAAGCTGCCAATCAATCAAATTCTGCTTCCAAACTCCAGACTCGGATAAAACAGTTTACTGAGCAAAGGGATGCTGCTATGGCTGCCAAGAGACAAGCTATTAAGCTCGGAGAAGAAGGTCTTGTGGAGGCTTTTAACAACGCGCCTTGAAGCGAAGTCATTGTTGTTTATCGACTTTGTTGCGATCACAACATCCTCAAAGCCGGATTATTACATTTCTTGATGGGCACATAGTTGAGTTCGGACGTCAAAATTGTTCAAGTGTCTAAGGTCATCTTCCCCAACAAATCCACCAAATAGGCTTTTTATTTAGTTTCATATGTAATTAACCTAGTGGTTTTTTGAAATTTGAGGACCCGGCCATATCCGGGATGGTTTGTAAGACATTACTATTTCGTCTACATAATTGTTATTTTGAAATTCTACCATGGTTTATTCTTCGGTCGGAAATTTCTATAAGGAAATTTTTCTCCAAGTTTTTTAGCTCGTACTTGATGTAGTTTTATTGGACTCGGTCCGCTTTGAACTAGATAGTCAAGAAAGTAAATTGATCAAGAACATCATAAGCAATTAATGTCATTTTTAGAACGTCCTTAGGGTGGTTTCTCGGGACTCGGTCCAGATTTAACTAGCCCTTTGGAAATTGTCAACATTTGTGCTTTAGATCGACCTTAGGGCAGTTTATCGGGACTCAACCTAGATCTAACTCGCCCTTTGGAGTTTGGCAACATTGGCCATTTAGAACGTCCTAAGGGCAGTTTATCGGGACTCGGCCCAGATCTAACGCGCTCTTTGCAGTTCTTGGCGCTTATCACGGCCAATGGTTTGGCTTTAATCCATTTAGTAAAGTAATCCACTGCCACAATCAAAAACCTGATTTTGCCAGGGGCCTTTGGGAAAGGTCAGAAGGTCAATCCCCACCATGCAAAAGGCCATGGGGAGGAGAGACTTGTCAAACCGGTAGGAGGAGCCAGATGGACATTAGCATGGATCTGACATTTCACACATTTCATTACATAATTCCTTGCATCTGTTTCCATAGTCGGCCAAAAGCATTTCGCCCTCAGAGCTTTTCGGGTTAGGGATCTTCCACCGAGATGATGTCCACAGATTCCCTCGTGAATCTCAGCCAACACATAATCGGCTTCTTCTCCTTGATGCATTTCAACAATTGTGAAGAGAGTGCCTTTTATAAAGAGATCCGTTGATCACAGAAAAAGACGTTGCCTTCTTCAGGACAACCTTGAGTTCATCAGGGTCGGAAGGTTCTTCTCCCGATTCTATGTATTTCAAGATAGGAATAATCTAACTCTTGCTTTCTTCTACGACACACATTGATGAAATCAAGTGTAGGTCAGCTTCAATGCTAGGTTTCTTTGAGGACTTCTTGTATTACGGAGCAGTGATTTCCTAGAGCTCTTGTGCTTGCCATTTTAGAGACAACATCGGCCCTAATGTTCTCCGTTCTTGGAGCGTGTTTTACCTCGGCTAGTTGGAAGCGGGCGAGCAACTACTGTACATGGATAAGATATTTCTGAAGGATTACATCTTTTGCCTCGTATTGCCCATGATTTGGAAAACTACGGAAGAAGTCGGTGTTTAAATTCAGTGAGTAATCCATGATTTAAAGCAAGTCGGAGGCCCTCGATGCATGCCTGCGTATTCGCTTTGATTGTTCGATGTTGAAAACTTGAGCGTGAGTGATACTTCAATGATTAATCCAGACAGGCTTTCCAAAATTATCCCAGCTCCACTCCCCTTGGGATTTGAAGAACCATCAACATGGATCGTTTATAACTCTTCTTCGGCTTCTGCCGGAGTTATTTCAGCTACAAAATCTGCCAAAACCTGAGATTTCATTGCCGGTCTTGATTCATATTTGATCCCAAATCCAGACAGTTCTACTGCCCACTTGATTATCCTACCTGACAAATCCGGACGATGTAAAATCTGACGAATTGGGTGATTTGTCTGAACTATGACCTAGTGAAAAGTAAGGTCGGAGCCGTCGTGTTGCTATCACCAAAGCCAAATCAATTTTTTCAATCTTCTGATAATGAACCTTCGGTCCTTGCAAGGCTTTACTCACAAAATAAACCGGACTTTTCCCCCCAATTGTTTCTCGAATCAAAACGACACCTAAAGCTTCGTCCGAGATTGAGAGATATAATTATAATACTTCCCCTGGGATTGGACGGGTTAGGATGGGAGGTTCTGATAGTACTTTCTTCAATTGGGTGAGAACCTCATCCCGATCTGGTGTCCAAACAAATTCAAACTCTTTCTTGAGAAGTTTGAAGAGGGGTAGTGATTTGAAGGCGACATTGGAGATAAAGCGTGATAAAGCAGGAATCATACGATTGAGTTTCTGAACTTCTTTTATCGAGCTCGGAGCTTTCATCTCGGTCACTGCTCTACATTTATCCGGATTTGCTTCAATTCCTCTTTCAGTGAGGTAAGATCCTAGAAATTTGCCAGCTCAGACACCGAACTTGCATTTTTCCAAGTTTAACCTTATGTTATTTTTTCTAATTTCTGCAAAAATTTCTTTAAGATCGGACACATGACAATCTACTTGCTCGCTTTTTTCAATCATATCGTCCATGTAAACTTCAACTATACGTTCGATTTGATTTTGAAACACCTTGTTCGTCATCCTTTGGTAAGTGGCTCCGGCGTTTTTCAAACCAAAAGGCATAACTCGGTAACAAAAATTTTCGCATTCAGTCATAAAAGTGATTTTTTCCTGATCTGGAGGGAACATTGGAATTTGTTTGTAACACGAGTATGCTTCCATAAATGATAGAAGACGGAAACCAGAAGCATTATCGACTAAGCGATCAATGTTTGGAACAGTAAAAGCATCTTTAGGACATGATCTATTAAGATCGGTATAATCAACACACATACGCCACTTTCCATTAGATTTTTTTAACAAGTACAGGGTTTTAGAGCCAAGTTGTCTACTTGACCTCGGTTACAAAGTTAGCCTTAACTAAGTCGTCAACAGCTTTGGCAGTAGCTTTGGTCTTCTCAATGCTTTGAACCCTCTTGCGTTGGGCAACCCGCCGCGCATCGGGATATCTGAGATAGGTGATGGCAGGCGACTTTTGGTGGAATACTAGGCATGTCTTTGGCGGACCATGCAAAGAGATCGGCATGATCCTTCAAACAATGGGTAAGTTCAGCTTTAACCTCCTCTAGGAGCTCAACTCCGATTTTCACAGTTTTTTTAGGGTCGTCCCACAACATTACTTCAACAAATTCACCATCAGGTTGGGGTGCCTTATCTTCTTCTTGAACTCCAAAGTCAAAGGGTCGTCAGTCTCATCTTTTGAGCTATCAAGATCGTACCTTGCATCCAAATCTGTCACATTAACCTCGACAAATTCCACCGTCTTGTTCTTTCCCGAGACTTCTGTTGTTGTGAGCTCAGTCATTTCCCTTGCAGCCACTTCTGCTTTAAGAAGTAAGTAGTAACACCTTTCAGAAGATTCTAAATCGGCATTGATGGTTATGAATTTGTTGCTTGAACAATGGAATTTCATCTTCATATGTATTGTAGAAATTCTGACTCAGGAGTTTACCTAACGTCGGCCTCCCGATGATACAGTTATAGATTGATGGACAAGATAGGACCATAAACTTGGTTAGGACAGTCCGAGTTAGGGGTTCCTCACCAAATGTAACCCTTAACTCTACGTAGCCCATTAGTGCAGTGGGACCCATTGAAGCCGGACCAGTCGGTTTCCTATAAGGGAAACTTCTTTTGGTGAGATCCGATCCATTCCAAAAGACTAGAAAAGATAATGTCATACGAACTCCCTTGATCGACCAAGATTCTCCTAATATCGGTGTTAGCCATTACAAGCAGAGATTAGGAGTGGTATATCTTCATTAATTTTTCCGTTCAATAAATCTTCATCTCACGAAAGACAATGGAGGATGAGTCGATAAGATCGGGTGGCGATGTGGAAGCCACACACTGAATTTCTTTCCATTTTCTTTTGATCGTTCTAGCGGTTGCTCCCTCAGATGCTCCCCCTGTGATGACCATTACCACCGGTCGTTATCTAGACTTCCGGGTATCAGGCTCTTCTTCGAAGTTCTCGACGGTTTCTTTTCCTTTACCTCCAAAATCGTCTGTTTCAATTTTTACCGTTTCACTTTGCTGATAAGGCTTTTTAACATACTGGCCGAATTTGCCTTTCTTGATCAAATCTTCTATATCGTCTTTCAATGCATTGCATCGATTGGTGTCATGACCAACGCTTCGGTGATACCAGCGGTACTTGTTGGTTTGCTGGTTCAGTCTTGGCGCCAGATGTAACACCCCCTTCTAATCAACTACTGATTAATTGATAAAATCAGAGTTTTCGAAAACACCCACAAGAGAGTGCTACATTTTCTTCATTTAAAAACCAAACAAACATCAATGGCGTAATCCAACAAATAACAGTATGATACATAACATCACAGTCAAAGGGACGAACTCCCAACAACACCTGTTTATGGACATAACAGTCCACTTAATCACCACGCAGCGGAATAAAACATATTCAAATACATCACCATGTTACAGTTCAACAACTTAAATTAAAACAACTAATAATTACTGCGCCCCAGGTGCTACGTATCGAGCAAGAGCGCCCTGACGGCGAGGAAGGAAGAACCTTCACTCGGTATCACCTGCACGTTGCAGACATAAGAAGCAACATAAAAAGCAGAAGGGTGAGTTTCTAGCACATATAATAGGATGTATGATAAACATCATGTTAGAGAAAGACAACTAGAACCACCACTGCTCAATAGACAAACACACATCATCAAGTTATAATACATCAACTCATAATCATCAAAAGACATCACCAATTGCATGAGTATATGCATGAATGCAACTTGACACCAAGGGTATAATGCATGTGGTACCATCACAGTCATTATTTAGCCATTACGCGTCGTCGTCGCTAATGATATGAAGGCCAAAGCCCTCTGATATCGATCGGCTGAAGCCTATATCCGTCACTAATGATATCAAGGCCGAAGCCTACAATATCGATGCCGAAGCCTATATCCGTCACCTTGATGCATATGACTAACATCAAACTCAGGCATGTGACTCCATGAACAATGCATCAACCACAAACAATCATATCATGTATGAATTGACACGAATCCTTTGGATTTACCTCGTCATTTAATCACTTTGTCATTTAATTCACCAAAACATCATCAATAGCGCTATGGCTAACATCAAACTCACCAGGACGCGTCGACACCAAAAGTAGTGGACTACTGCTTTGTCCTTCTGAGGACCAAGCCGTCACATAAGGACTAAGCGGCTTCCTGATTCGGCAACTTAGGCGTGCTCGGCACCAAGCGGCACCCAAAATTGCGCTGGCGGCAACTGCGCCCTGGCGTCAAAGCGACACCTCGGCACACTCTGCGCACCTCGGCACACACGCTGCGCACCTCGGCACACCGCGCTGCACCTCGGTACACCACGCCCGACAACACTAGCCCGACATACATACACTACGCTTGGGCACTACGCCCGGTATACATACTCTACACTTTGACAACTACGCCGTATACATACGCTACACCCGGCAACTACAATTTGGTATACATACTCTGCGGTGATGCGGTGGTACAATCCATAGCGCGGAAAATCCTCTCAATTTCCTTGACCATGCGAGAGCCCATCGAGGGTCATACCTCCACCCGAAAGTGGGAGGTTCTCCTCGGAAAGTAGCTAATCTCACGAGCCCGGCATCCTCGGCGACTTCTTTGGTTTCCCACGATCGCCGTAGCCTCAGCCGGCCCGGCAGAAGCGGCGTCATTCCTCCGACCGCCCGGCCATCTCAGCAATCAACGAGACAAGATCAATTGAGCGAGCAACAAGGCTCGAGGATTAGGAAACTCAAGACTCGACAACTTGGTAGAGACGGGCCAGAACTTTTGCTCGATACCACTAATGTAACACCCCGCTACAATCAACTACTATTTAATTGATAAAATCGAGTTTTGAAAACACCCACAGAGAGTGCTACATTTTCTTCATTTAAAAACCAAACAAACATCAATGGCGTAATCCAACAAATAATGGTATGATACATAGCATCACGATCGAAGGGCGAACTCCCGACAACACTGTTTAGGGACATAACGATTCAACAACTTAAATTAAAGCGACTAATAACTACTGCGCCCTCCGATTGCTACGTATCGAGCGAGCGCCCTGACGGTGAGGAAGGAAGAACCTTCACTCGGTATCATGCACGCGTTCTTGAGCATAAGAAGCAACATAAAAGCGAGAAGGGTGAGTCTACAGCACATATAATAGGATGTATGATAAACATCATGTTAGAGAAAGACAACTAGAACCACCCTTTGCTCAATAGACAAACACACATCATCAAGTTATAATACATCGACTCATAATCATCAAAGACATCACCAATTGCATGAGTATATGCATGAATGCAACCTTGACACCAAAGGGTATAATGCATGTGGTACCATCAGTCATTATTTCGCCATTACGGCATGTCAGTCACTAATGATATGAAAGTAAAGCCTACTGATATCGGGCGAAGCCTATATCAGTCACTAATGATATCAAAGTAGGAAACTGCAATATCGGGCGAAGCCTATATCAGTCACTTTGATACATATGAGGCATGTGACTCCATGAACAATGCATCGACCACGAACAATCATATCATGTATGAATTGACACGAATCCTTTGGATTTACCTCCGTCATTTAATCCGCGAGTCATTTAATTCACCAAAACATCATCAATAGCGCTATGGCTAACAACATCAAACTCACCAGGACGCGTCGACACCAAAAGTAGTGGACTGCTTTGTCCTCTGAGGACCAAACCATCACATAAGGACTAAGCGGCTTCCTGATTCGGCAACTTAGAATTGCTCGGCGCAAACACGACACCCAAATTGCGCTGGCGACAACTGCGCCCTGCTGGCGTCAAAGCGACACCTCGGCACACTCGCTGCCTGCACCTCGGCACACCCGCGCGCACCTCGGTACACCACGCCCGACAACACTAAGCCGACATACATACCTACTACGCCGGGCAGCTACGCCGGTATACATACTCTACACTTTGACAACTACGCCGTATACATCGCTACACCGGTGACTACGCCGGTATACATACTCTACGCCCGTGACCCTGCGTCGGCACCTACGCCGACTCACACACTTACACAACCGTCACCTACGCCGTCACACATATCGTCGATTCCCATATGCGCCGACATATCTACTGCGTCGACACCCGTATGCCGACACATACGGTTAAGCAACTACGCCGCTTCAAATGGCGCCACTAGGCACTAACCTCATCTTCCCTCTTTTCTTTGATTCTCGTACTATGATCAAACTTAAACCACAATTACTACAACACATATTCATTGAAATTTGTCGACACACATCAAGTAACAACTAAGGTGCCAACACCAAAATAACGATCCTTGCGCTTAGGGTTCCTTAAATCCCATTTCTTCTCTAGGTCTTTCATATGACCAATCATCAGCAACACATACACACATCACAATTTCACCGAATTGAATCAAACACAACATCAATCACACAATCAACGGCACAATCAATTCAACAATCATCCTGAGAGTCTAACCCATACATAATACTCATCATATACTCCATTATAGGTGAAAGAGGCCCCACACCTTAATAGATTGAAGACAAGCACTCTCTCACCAAGAATCCAAGATCCACCAACAAGCAAGCCTCTCTTCCTTGCCTTGAACTCTCCACGCCAAATCTTCTCTTCTTAACTCTCACTTGGGCAAGTCGCACCTCTCTCCCTCTTCTCACTTTCTTTGGCGTTTCTTTGCTTTTGGTTGCAAATGAGCTCTCACCATCGACACCTAACCTTATAGCATGGATATGGGCCTAACTAATGGATCATGGGCCTCTATTCACACCTCCTCCATTACTCGAACACCTTCTATATAAAATGAAACTTCCAAATTAATTATTTGACTTAATAAAATGTTGTAAGCCTTAAATAACCCAATTAAATAAATAATTGAATTATTTTTGGGGCGTTACAACTCTCCCCCTCTTAGAATATTTCGTCCTCGAAATTTTACAGAATCAAACAACTCGGGATATGATTCGCCTCTTGCTCTCTCAACTCCCAAGTCGGCGTTCTCATGGCGACTGACCAAACTACCTTTGCAAATGGATCTCCTTCCCTCTTAAAATCCTCACTTCTCGATCCTCGATCCCTACTTGGCATTGTCTCAGCGGTGAGATTATCTCTCGCTTGCACATCATCCATATGAATCACATGAGGCAGATGCGGAACATACTTCCTCAAGCTGCGACACATGAAACACATCATGCAAATTCGAATGATTAGGTGGCAAGGCCACCGATCATAACCTTCCCAAATCTCTCCAAAATGCGGTATGGTGATAAAGCGAGGAGACAACTTCTTAGACTTCAAAGCACGACCGACACGATCACATGGGTGACCCTCAAAACACATGATCACGGCTTGGAATTCCAAATCCTTCGCTCCTCTTATCATGATAACTCTTTTGCCTACTTTGCGAAGCTTTCATCTTCTCACGAATCGAACTTCACCTTCTCGGTGGTCTCTCGAACAATCTCGGGTCCAAGCACCACACTCTCTCGATTCATACCAACATAAAGAGTCTACATCTTTGACCATACAAGCGCCTCGAAGGGTGCCATCCCGACACTAGAATGATAACTATTATTATAGGTAAACTCAATTAATGGAAGATAAGAATCCCGCGCACCACCATGCTCGAGAACCGAAGCCCTCGACAAATCCTCTAACGGTGAATTGTCTCTGCGGTGACCATCGATCTGCGGATGATCTGGCAGAGCTCAGCCGCGCAACTTAGAACCCAACGCCTCATGCAAACTCTTCCAAAATTAGAGGTGAATCTAGGATCTCTATCACGAAATAATACTCGAAGGAACTCCATGAAGCATCACTGATTTCTCGGATATAGATCTCATGATCTAGGCACAGGATATGTGATGTTAATAGGAACAAAGTGAGGCGACCGTCGACCTATCAACAATCACCCAACTTGCATCATACCCGCCCGCCGCGTATTAGGCAATCCGATCACAAAGTCCATAGAAATGCTATCCCATTTCCTCTCGGAATTTCAACGTTTGCATCGACCTGCGGTGTATCGATGCTCCACGCGACTTACGATAAGTCAAGCGAGGCATAAACAAACCGAAGCTACATCCCTCTTCATCCCCGGCCACCAAAATAACTTCTTCAAATCGATACATCTTTGTAGCTCGGATGGATACTCGATCGCTACTCTATGACACTCTTGAGAATTGCTTTCTTTATCTCCTCTTCATCGGGAATACAAATATCTCGACAAACCACGAGCATCAATTCAAGCGTCCTTATTTTGATTGACCAATTCCAACCACCGAATCAACTAACTTAACGTCTAGCAACAGGCCTCCCTAATGCTAACCAAAAATTCATTAGTAATTTTCAACATCCCTGACCTAACACTCACGGTGTCAACTTTACAAACTAAGCTCATATCTCGGAATTGCTCGATCAATTCAAGCTCCTTAACCATCATGGTAGACACATGCAAAGACTTACGACTCAAGGCGTCAATTTACAACATTAGCCTTTCGGATGATAATTCGGACTAAAGTCATAGTCCTTGACAACTCCAACCACCTCCTGCGCCTCGTATTCGACTCCTTTTGATCAAACAAATATTGCAAACCTTTATGGTCACTAAACACTTCAAATCTAGAGCCATAAAGATAATGCCTCCAAGTTTTAGTATGAAACACAAGCTGCGGTGAGCTCGAATCATGCGTGGGGTAGTTCTTCTCATGAGTCCTCAAGCGTCTCGAGGCATAAGCAACTACCTTACCATTTTGCATAAGTACTGACCTAAGCCCATCTTAGAAGCATCCTGATACACCACAAAAGCTCCTTTTGATCAAACAAATATTGCAAACCTTTATGGTCACTAAACACTTCAAATCAGAGCCATAAAGATAATGCCTCCAAGTTTTTAGCGCAAACACAAGCTGCGACAAGCTCCAAATCATGCGTGGGTAGTTCTTCTCATGAGTCCTCAAGCGTCGAGGCATAAGCAACTACCTTACCATTTTGCATAAGTACCACGACCTAAGCCCATATTAGAAGCATCCTGATACACCCTGAAAAGGATCACTCCGGATTAGGCAGCGTCAAAATAGGAGGCGTCGTCAATCTCTTCTTCAACTCATTGAAACTTTCCTTACAATGAGCATCCCCGAACAACGCCTTCCCTTGCAAGTCAAGCGAGTCAGCGGAAGTGCCAACTTGGAAAAGCCTTCAATGAATCTTCTAGCAAGCTGACCAGAGAAAACTCCTTATCTCGTTGGCCAGGCTTGGGCGCCTCCCGTTTGCAACACGACCTCGACCTTAAAAGGGTCAGCTTTGTAATACCATTCTGAGAAGATTACATGACGAGGAAACTCACTTCTCTTAACGAATTCACGCTTAGATAGCTTAGCATACAACTTCCTATCCTCGAGATTTCCAACACCAACCTCGAATGCTCGGCATGCTCTTCCTCGGACTTACAATAAACCAAGATGTCATCAATGAACACCACCACAAGCCGATCTAGATACTCATGAAAAATCACGATTCATATATTCCATGAATACCCTCGGACATTAAGTAACACCAAATGGCATCCAGAATACTCATAGTGACCATCACCAGAGTCTACTGCGCGCCGTCTTAGGAATATCTTCATCCTTCACCTTAATTTGATGGTAACGAGCCTCAAATCAATCTTAGTAAACACGCGAGCTCCCACCGATTGGTCCATCGAATCATCAATCCTTGGAGCGGATACTTATTCTTAATCGTCACCTTATTCAAGCTGCAGATAATCAACACGAGCCTCATTGCTCCCATCCTTAACTTCTTTACTAGCAACACGGGGCGCTTGCAGCGACACACGCCAGCCTTACAAACTTCTTTTCAAGCAAATCCTCATTTGCTTCTTGACTCGGACAACTCGGATCTGGACATTCTATAAGGTGCCATAGACGCAGGTCTAGTACAGTGCGGATCGATAGCAAATTCAACTTCCCCTCTCAGTGGTACATCAGGAATCTCGTTAGGAAATACCTTGGAAATTCGCTGCCGGCGATTCATTAATCTTGCTTTGATTCTCGGCGGACAACGGCGCCCTCAAAGCAAGCAGAATAACTCCTCTTTCATTACTTTACATAGCGACCCGGTGAGCAACAAAGCGATTCCTCCTCTTGGAAGAAGGAAACTCACAGAACTTACTAAAGCAATTAATATGAACATGGTTAGTTGTAACGATCCATACCAAGAATAACATCAACGAGTCAATGGCAAACAAATCAAATCAACAACGAAATCTCTGTAGAAGGCCAAGCGGAGGGGCGCCGCACACCTGAGAGGTAGTTACCAAACCGCCATTTGGAGTATCGATAACCATCTCCTCGTCAAAGAAGACAATGCTAGACCCGATTTCTTAACACATATAAGCGACAATGAATGAATGCATGTTGCAGGTATCATCGATAGCAATCAAAGGAATACCATTAATAAAGCATGTACCTCTTATCTCATTCGCCACCTCGGATCGCGAGAGCAAACACCTTTCCACCTGCTCTTCTCTCTCTTGGCCCGAACACTTGGGGCTAATGTGACCCACCTCGCCTACGATTGAAGCAAACTCGTCCTTGCGTTCCACGATCGGCGACCATGTGACCTCGCACCGCCACCGGTAACACCTCTTCTCACCAATCTTGCTCTCACTCCTCTTGTGACGGACATCCCAAACTTGAAACATACTCGCTAGCGAGCATCTCCCAGCAGGCTTCTTTCGAACCGACTTCGACTTACCTTTGCCACGGAAACATCATAAGGCTTACCACGATGTTGGGCCGATTCTTCTTGTCCGCCGTCACCTTGTAATGCGGCGTTGCTATCCTCCTCAAAAAGTGCGCAGCTGTCGACCAACTCGGAGAACACACGGATCTTTTGGTATCAATTGCCTTCTTGATGTCGGGCCTCGGACAATTTTCAAACTTGATACATTTAGAGAATTCGGCATTAGCATCATTGTAGTGAGGTAGAAGCAACCAACTCTCACGAACCGCGCATACTCGGCCCCAGGCTTGTTCCTGCTTGATTCTAGAAATTCCATCTCTTTCTTGCCTCGAACATCTTGGGGTAATACTTTCTCATAAATTCTCTCTTGAAGACATCGCGTGATCTCTTCACGGCATTCTCGACCTCTGCGGAACCTCGAGCCACCGATCGTGCGGTTTCCTCGGCCAGCGTGTGAGTACCATACCTCACCATACGGCGGTTGTACAATCCATGCGGGAAAATCCTCTCAATTTCCTTTAACCATGCAGAGAGCCCCATCGAGTCATACCTCCACCACGAAAGTGGGAGGGTTCTCCTCTGAAAGTAGCTAATCTACGAGCCCGAGCATCCTCGCGACTTCTTTGGTTTCCCGCGGCATTCGCCGTAGCCTCCAACGCGGCCCGGCAAAGCGGCGTCATTCCTCGACCGCCAGGCCGTCTCAACAATCATCGAGACAAGATCAATTGAGCGAGCAACAAGGCTAGAGTTAGGAAACTCAAGACTCAACAACTTGGTAGGACGGGCCCAGAACTTTTGCTGCGATACCACTAATGTAACACCCCTACAATCGACTACTATTTAATTGATAAAATCGAGTTTTGAAAACACCCGCAGAGAGTGCTACATTTTCTTCATTTAAAAACCAAACAAACATCAATGGCGTAATCCAACAAATAACGGTATGATACATAGCATCACGATCGAAGGGCGAACTCCCAGCCGACACTGTTTAGGGACATAGCAGTTCAACAACTTAAATTAAAGCGACTAATAACTACTCGCCCTCTCCGGTGCTACGTATCGGAAGCGAGCGCCTGACGGTGAGGAAGGAAGAACCTTCACTCGGTATCATGCGCTTGCGTTGCAGGCATAGAAGCAACATAAAAGCGAAGGGTGAGTCTACAGCACATATAATAGGATGTATGATAAACATCATGTTAGAGAAGACAACTAGAACCACCAACTGCTCGATAGACGAACACACATCGTCAAGTTATAATACATCGACTCATAATCATCAAAAGACATCACCAATTGCATGAGTATATGCATGAATGCAACTGACACCAAGGGTATAATGCATGTGGTACCATCATAGTCATTATTCGCCATTACGGAATATCAGTCACTAATGATATGAAGGCGAAGCCTGCAATATCGTCACTAATGTAGGCGAAGCCTATATCCTAGTCATTTTGATACATATGAGGCATGTGACTCCATGAACGATGCATCGACCACAAACAATCATATCATGTATGAATTGACACGAAATCCTTTGGATTTACCTCGTCATTTAATCCACTTTGTCATTTAATTCACCAAAACATCATCAATAGCGCTATGGCTAACATCAAACTCAGGACACGTCGACACAAAAGTAGTGGACTGCTTTGTCACTCTGAGGACCAAGCCGTCACATAAGGACTAAGCGGCTTCCTGATTCGGCAACAGAGGTACTCGGCGCAAACAACACCAAAGTGCGCTGGCGGCAACTGCGCCCTGCTTGGCGTCAAAGCGACACCTCGGCACACTCGCGCGCACCTCGGCACACCGGCTGCACCTCGGTACACCACGCCCGACAACACCCAACCCGACATACATACACTACGGTTAGGCAGCTACGCCCGGTATACATACTACACACTTTGACAACTACGCCCGTATACATCGCTACGCCGGCAACTACACCCGGTATACATACTCTACACCCGGCAACCACGCGTCGGCACCTACGCCCGACTCACACCTGCTTACCGTCACCTACGCCCGTCACACATATCGTCGATTCCATATACGCCGACATATCTGCGTCGACACCCATATACCCGACACTACGGTTAGGCAACTACGCCGCTTCAAATGGCGCCGAGGCACCTAACCCTCATCTTCCCACTTTTCCTTGATTCTCGTACTATGATCAAACTTAAACCACAATTACTACAACACATATTCATTGAAATTTGTCGACACACATCAGTAACAACTAAGGTGCGACACCAAAATAACGTCCTTGCGCTTAGGGTTCTTAAATCCCATTTCTTCTCAGGTCTTTCATATGACCAATCATCAACAACACATACACACATCACAATTTCACCAAATTGAATCAAACACAACATCAATCACACAATCAACGTACAATCAATTCACGATCATCCTGAGAGTCTAACCCGTACATAATACTCATCATATACTCCATTATAGGTGAAAGAGCCCCCTTACCTTAATAGATTGAAGACAAGCACTCTCTCCACCAAGAATCCAAGATCCACCAACAAGCAAGCTTCTCTTCCTTGCCTTGAACTCTCCACGCCAAATCTTCTCTTCTTAACTACTCACTTGGGCAAGTCGCTTTCTCTCCTCTTCTCGCTTTCTTTGACTTTTCTTTGCTTTTGGTTGCAAATGAGCTCTCACCATCGACACCTAAACATAGCATGAATATGGGCCTAACTAATGGATCATGGGCCTCTATTCACACCTCCTCCATTACTCGAAACACATCCTAAATAAAATGAAACTTCCAATTAATTATTTGACTTAATAAAATGTTGTAAGCCTTAAATAACCCAATTAAATAAATAATTGAATTATTTTTGGGCGTTACACGGAGGATCGGGATACCTTACTTCTTTAAATTCATTGTTTTGGCACTTCATGTAGAATTTTAGCTCTTCCACGAAGGTTGGTTGACTACAACATCGGTTTGAAAAAGTGTGCCACTTATGCGGTTTGTTGATGAGAAGTATGAAGCGAGAATTCATCATTTAAACTACATTACCTTTCTGCCTCTCCATTAAATCTTTCTATGTAGGCTCGGATGTATTCAGTTTCTTCTTGACAAATTGCATGTAGTACCATCCAGGATTTCGGCCTTACTTTAGAGTGTGCAAAACTTGTTGAAAAAAGCTTAGCCATTTGTTGCCAGGACGAGATTGAATTTGGAGGAATTTCCCTAAACCAGGTACCTGCCTATTTCTCAAGAGTGAGAAAGCGATCGACACATAATCGCTTTGGTGCATTTCAATACTGCATTATGGTCTCATAGTACTCTAAATGAATATCGAAGTCGCCAGTTCCATTATAGATTTTCAGGTTTTCCGAGGGTTTTTCCAAACCACGAGGAATGGGACAAAAATCTATCTCGGCCATAAAAGGCCCTCTACGCTAGATAGTACCGTCAACTAGACTAGTGAGAAGAAGTGGGGCTGCAAAAGGTGGATTTTTCAGGAGCCGGGGCTATTGCCGATGTGAGGGAATCACGAGAAGCAGTTCTGTCCGATCTTTCCCCGAGAGGGTGGGCGATATTCGTTTCGTTCGGGGTTCTCTTGAATGATGTCGGTGATGTTCATGCCTCGGGAGGGTCTCACGGCTTTTAGAAGCGTCGTCTTACAGGTGATGATGAAGCGAAAGATGATTTTCCTCATAAGTATCCTCGAGGATCATATGTATGTCGGCCGTTCGAGGGAGGTGTCAGAGGTTCTCCTCTACCTCTCCTCCCGAGGGGAGAGTGATGATAATGTCGGCGTTTGGATGAGGAACAATGGCGTCGGCGTCCTCTGCCGTTCTTACGGAATCCCGAGGAGGTGGTGAAATACACGAGGAATGTAACATTGAGGAGAGTTCGGTGCGGAATATTACGAGCGGTACCCGGCAATTTCGAACTTCTAACTCGAGATCACGGAGACTCAGAACTGTTAAACCGTTATGTTGGTGAGAACTTGAACCAATTGTCGTCTAGTGTCCACCTGGTTGGTACAGGCCCGGTGGAGGTGGTGGAAGTCGGGACCTTCCCAATTTCTAGGGAAGGCATTCCTCTCGGTGTAAGGTAGCGTTCTGCTACTCCTCGGGTGTATCCTAGGCGGGGTTGAGCTTGAGCAGGTCGGGGTTCGGCCAGGTTCAATGACACTTGCAATCGTTGTCTCGGCCTTAAGCGTGGGGCCATTCTTTGATCAAAAAAAAGGTGAAAGGAATTAAGTTCAAGTTTCCTACCACTTTGTGGTTGTCAATGTTGCATCACGAGTATCTATGGGTATACGATCCGAGATAGTAGGTAGAGTTTGATGTTTGATCAACAATGTTGGTCCGATGTTCAAGTTCAGAGACAAGGTGGGGTGTACTGCCAAAGCCACTCACGATGCTAAAGTTAGGCGGTGGAGAGTTAATGCAAGTATTAGTGGATAATAAATGCGTACCTAATTATGAGCAATAAATGTCATATTTATAAGGTCAAAGTGTACTTGAGTATCTAATTTGAGGCAGTCAGGCTCAAGTATGTGATCTTAGCCGTTGATGGGGAGGGTGCATATAGTAAATCGAATAAATTGCCTTTGGGAAAGGGTGCATATAACATTGATGTATTTAATCCATAACAAAAAATAGTGATTGAATGAAATGATAAGTGATCGGATCACTCCATCTCGTTCCATTGTTTACTACTATTTTGCTTCCTCCCGATCTCATTTCAATGGAATTGATCGTACCTTGACCAATGAAGTGTTGTTGTTGTTGTCTGCTTGTTGGGCGGTCGTTGAATGAATGAGGGCCAGGTCTGGCTGGCCCATTGAGCACCTCGGGTGGTACACGCAAAGACACTCGACGGTCTAGTGAGAAGGTCGCTCGGGCGAGATAACACAAGGTAAGAGAAGCGTGCACGATGCCATGTATGAATGGCGTATATATCTGCGGTCAGAGCCGTTTTTGCGAGAGTTTTTCGGCGGCGAGTGCGCTCAAGCGGCGTGTTTGGGCGGTCATGATGGGGTGGGCGCGGTAATTCTTTGTTGGAAGTTCTCGTGTTCTTTGATACACCCGAGCGATTGCCCCCGAAGCCTAGGTAAGCAGAGGCGTGGTGAGGCTTGAATCGATGCCCGGGAGTAATGTTGCCTTCTTTGAGGCGGATAGCGGCCGTTGGTTCTCTTGGTTGAGCGGTCTCGGCGCTCGTCAGCCGTCGGCCGTCTTGTATGCGGCGGTTTAGTCTTCTTGACATTTAAGGCGTGGCGTTTGATGTTTCGGGTTGTCGAAGATGGCTATTGGTGGGAAGGCAAAGCGTTGCGGCGCACCGTCTCGGTCCGCTTTCGCGCGCGTGAGGTCCTCACTATAAATACCGTCGGTTGAGATCATTTCTCACACTTTCACGCAATTGCTCTGCCCGGCCAGCCAGAAGCTCATCTGCCGCGACTTGCATCCGTAGCTACTTACGTCTTTCCCGCGACCGATCTCTACATACATTTAAGGTATGGATCGATCTCTTTGCTTTTAACTTGAGTTTTTCGTTGAATGTACTTGGCGCTTTTCCACGCCTCGTGGTAGGGAGTATCGGTCGGGGGCGGCCATGTCGCCCCATCTCACGAAGTATTCTACTCGTCGACGACTTCGATCCCCTATCCGCGAGTGTTTTTGCATGCCACGGGCCAAGCCCGGACGCGCGTCTTCGACGAGACCGTTTCAATCTTTTGCTTTACCCTACATGGCGAGGCGTCAGGCGATCCCCACGAAGAGGAGTCTAAGTTGCCTTGGCGACAACAATTACGGTTCTTGAACGCTTGATTCTTGAGTAATGCGAGCTCGAGTTCCCAACTCTTACAGTAGAGAGGTCGGCTAGCTTGAAGAAGTTCTAGCTCTACGTCAGTCCATTCGGCGTTCGGCCGTGCGACAACTCCACCACAGGAGACGATGCGTGTCTCGGCGGGAGTAGAGGAAGATGTAGAGGTGGTGATTATTGATGGCGACGAAGTGCGAAGTACCATCAAGCCGCGGACGGGGATGGTGGAAGTCGAAAGTGGCGAAGTGAAGAAGCCAGCGAGGAGGCGGTAGTTCGGCCCGCGGCTAGCTCTTACGGTCGAGAGGCCGATAATGAAGGAGGGTCGAAGCGAAGAGGCGGCCGGCGTTCAAATCGATGTGGCGAGACCCACGTCGACATGTCTTGGGTGTCGAGAGACTCTTCGCTCCAGGAGTATACTTACGGTCGGCCACCTCGCGTTGCGGGCCCGAGTCTTTGCCTCGATGAATCAGGTTTGGAGGGTGAGAGGCATGAAAGATGGAGAAGACATTGCAAGCTTATTCCGGCAATCTTAAGTTCCACGATGTATCGGATGCGTCTTTGGAGAGGATGAACATCGTCCACGCTTTCGCAGAGTTTCAGCGTGGCGTTACTGCGTCATATCGAAAGTCGCCCCCTCTCGACTCCATCCCAATGCTTGGCCTTCTTAAAAACTTTCGAAGTCACATTAACCAAACTTGGTGGCGGTGTCGATCATGCTATTCTTTGCCCTCTTGAGCTAAGGTGGCTCGGGGAAAGCGAACAAAGAGAAGAGGAGCGGTCTCTTTCAAGATCACGAAAACTTCGGCCCGGTATTTCAAAGCTTATCCAGAGTCCTTTGGCGCGGCTGGAGAGGCCCACTACTTTTGGATCGTCCCCACCGAGGAGGCGGTAAGGCCGCTATCGAGTCAGCCGGACGGGATGCTCGGTCCCCCTTTCTTCCCAATAATGTGGAATGAAGCTCACTTCTTGGGGCGGGCGATTACATCTGATTACTGCCAAAGATTTGGCGAGGCCGACACGGAATCTTTGGAGATGATTAAAGCTTTGGCGGGCATCTGCCCTTGAGACCCTAAGGGAGACATACCTTGCGAGTCCGCCGTCTTGCTCGTCGGCCGAACTCTGGAGGCCGAGATTGGTTTTACTTCGACCTTTGCCTTTATATTTTGTTATCAATGTTCTCTTCTAACTCTTAAGTTGTTGTGTTGCGAAAGAATGGTAGGAAAGTTGTGGGCCGTGCTTGGATCGGTTACGAGCCAGCTGCGATTCGGGGGCAAGAGATTTGAAGGACCTCGGCCAAAGAAGAGCGATCTGGAGGGTCCTCAAAGGTGCCCCTACTCCCGAAGTCGGGGAAAAAAGCCAAGCAGCCGTCCCGGTCGCCCCCTCGCCAAGGCGATCGCTCCCAGCGGGCCAAGCTCGATGATCGGAGCGTGGACTGGCTAGGAGGAGGAGATTCCTATTCTCTCGCTCGAGGGTTTAGAGCGGTCGAGTTGGAGTGGTTCGAGGAAGAAACCCATGGCGGTGCAGTAGCTTCTCTGCATGGGGGTAGACAAAGTCATGGAAGAGGTGGTGAAGCGGTGAAGGTATTTTACTTTTATTTTCCTAGCCATTGTACTTTTCGTCTTTGTTCGACCAGACTAACAATCCATCGCTCTTTGCTTGGGGGCTCATTTGAGAAAGAGAAGGCCCAGGTGGCCTTGACAAAGGTATGACAAACTTGCCAAAGCCAAGAAAGATGCTCTTGACGGGGAGAGGAGAGGCCAGGGCCAAACTATCAAGAGGAACAAGGAACTTCGCCCGGTCGGTGACAAATCCCGAAGGCGCGTCGAAGCCTTAGAAGGATAAAGCGGTGGAGGCCGAGAATGCAGTGGAGGCTCGAGTTGAACAATAGTGGCATGCTTTCGAATGCGTGTCGGCGGTTCTAGCGCGCTCGGTCGAGTCGCGAACGAATGAATCGAAGTCGAATCAATTTTGATGAAAAGATGATAAAGCCGCCCATTCGTTGATAACAACAAAATCATCTTTGCGAGAACTTGATGATCGGGGTAATGTTGTCGCCCGCCTCGGTTCTTTTACGAAGCCGCTTCTGGCGGTGTAATTTTGTAATAGTCTAACTTGCGCCGGGCACAACAATGAGTCGTGGGTTTGCCTTGGCGGTGAGATGTTTGGCGCTTCGGTGTCGGCCAGGCGTCTCGATTTTGTAATGACATTTTATCTGTCGCTTTATTTCATCTACTTGAATTCGCGTTGTTATGTGCGTGTATTTTGTACATTTATGTCTAAGTTTTACCCCGTACTCGTAAGCGGCTCGGCGGCGTTTATGCTCTATCGAAGCGCTCGTACGATTGGGCCATTTCGATGACACTCGATCGGGCCATTTCGATGCTTTGTTGGGATCATTTCGATGATCTCTCGAGTAGAGTCGTTTCGACTGACCTACTATAGCGAACTATTACTTAACCCTTGGGCCATTTCGATGGCGCTCGTTGAAATCAACTTCGGTGGCCAGTTGCTTGCGCCCTTTCGGTGGCACTGCGCTACTGGTCGTTTCGGCGACCTAAAGTTTGCGGGTTATTTAACCGCCGGGCCGTTCGATGGCACTCGAGTTAGATCGTTTAAGCGATGCATTGGTTCGATAAACCAACCGATCGCTCCTTTGCCATGAGCATACTTGAGCGGCCAGGGCATACATTCCTTGCGAGAAAGTAAATAACACATCATATTTTAAAAAGTCGGGCCTCGATAAAAAACCCGGTGGGAAAAGAGCGCTGCACAGCTTATCATTTATCGATCGGTCGTTCATTACATTTAAATCGTTCATTACATTCAAGCGTAATATTTTACGAGTTTCTCGCATTCCATGTTCGGGGATAGTCGCCCCATCCATGGTTTCCGGCTCGTATGCCCCCTTTCGGTCTTTTGATGACTCTGTGCGGACTTCCTGATTTGGTGCGGCTTTCCTGTCGAGCATTCTTGTTTCCCACATCTGCGCGTCGGGGCGGTGGCGGCGAGAAATCTCTCTTACGAACTTCGGCGTTGTATCGTTTGCGACCTTACGTTTGATCAATTGCTCTCTTAGTGATGCTTGGAGTGCAGCGACTCTTCCACGAGTCGACTCTTCTCGTATAGCTCGATGCGTTGTTAACCCTTTGTAGGGGATCAAAGTTCTCCCAATTGAGTTCGCCCATTTCTATGGGTATCACGACATCGATCCATATACCGATCGAAGGGGACTCACACAGTGCGTTGAATGAGGGGTTGTCTGTAAGCCCATAGAGCGGACTGCTTGACTCTTCGACCAGTTCCTTTCGCTTCGTGAGTCTTAACTTGACCCGCGGGGATAACTACTGTTGGCGCCGGCTTGGCCGTTTATGTCACGAGGTGCTCGGCCAGGGTGAAAGCATTTATTTTACCCACAAGTCGGCCAACATTTCTACGAACCTTTTATGCATGCGGCTAGGTGCCGTTGTCGGTTATTAATTCTTTGAGGATCCCAGCGCGAGCGCACACACCGTAGAAGAATTTGCTTACTTTCTTAGATGTGATGGTTGCGAAGAGGCTCGGCCTCGATCCACTTTGTGAAATAATCTCTGCCACGATCAAGAACTTGAGGCGGCACGGGCGAGTGAAGCGGGCCTGGTAGATCCATGCCCCACACCGAGGTGGCGGCCGAGGTGAGACAAGACTTTGTAGCTCACGAGGAGGGTGCGATGTGGACATCGGCATGTACTTGACATTTTTGCGCACGAACAAGCTTCTTAGCATCATCTCGTCCATGGTCGACCGATAATGGCCGACCACCGAGCTTTCTTAGCTATGGAGCGTGCACCTTGGTGACTTCGCAAACACCTTCATGAATGTCCCTCGACACATGGTGAACCCGATGAAGCGTAAGACATCTTAACAATGGGGAGGAGAATCCTCTTACGTATAACTTTCATACATTACAGAATACTTGAGTGCCCTGAGCACGACCAACTTTGCTTGCCGGATCGCTCGGTTCTTCCCCTTCAACAATGTATCTCGGGATAGAGGCGATCCAAATGAGTGCGGATTGACTGCAGAGCGACCAGCGGCTGGCTTGGCGGCGAGTGCGACACACTCGGCGATTTTGAGTCTCTGAATCAAACTTACGTGATTCCCAGGGTCTTTGTACTCAAAGTCTAATGCTTCTTGCTTTGGTCGGTCCACTCAAAGTCTCGTCTTTCTTAAAAGTGCGAGCAGTGGGCGACTTGCGGGCCGCTTTTGGTATGAATGCACGGGCCAGGCTGCTACCGTCAGTTCAATTTGTTGGATTTCTTTTTTTTTTTTTGGTCTTTGGGCGGCCTCGTGTCGTGACAGCCCTACATTTCTCGAGGGTTTGCTTCTATCCCTCTTTCGGTTAGGTGGAAGCCCAAAATCTGCCGACCCTCACCCCCGAAGGTACAACTTCTCTGGATTGATCGAGTGAATTCTTCTAAACTCTTCAAAGATTTCCCTCGGTCGTTCACATGATCTGGATCGGTCCCACTTTTGATGATCATGTCGTCCAGTACACCTCGGAGATTCGGCCGATCGCCTCTTAAAAATTTTGTTCATCATTATTTGGTAAGTCGCTCCGGCGTTCTTTAAGCCGAAAGGCATCACCTTTATCTTGAAAAATTTCCGATCTGTCATGAAGAAGGCTGTCTTGTGTCGATCGGGTGGATACATCGTGATCGATTGTATCTTGAGTAAGCGTCAAAAAGACAATAATTTATAGCCCGAGGCACCATCGACCAATTTGTCAATGTTGGGCGCAGGAAGGCATCCGCCGGGCATGCCTTATTTAGGTCGGTGTAGTCACACATTCTCCATTTGCCATTCTTCTTTTTAACCAACCACGACATTGGATGGCGGTGCGTGTGCTTGATCTCCTCATGAAATTGGCCTTTATGAGGTCTCGGCGCTTTGCGGTGGCGAGATTTTCCTCGTTACGAGTTAAGTCTTCTTTGGCGTGGCTTAACCGCCTTCATCGGTTGAAAGTTGATGGCGAGCTACCGATAGGAATGCAGGGCATGTCGATGCACGCCATGCGAGCAGTCGACATAGTCTTTCAAACATTGCACCTGGTCTTGCTTTACTTGCTACGGTAGGTCAGCTCACAGAGCTTAACGCAAATCTTTGTTGGGTCGTCTCCCAGCGCACATCTATCGATTCTCCATGAGGTTACGGTCTTTTAAGCGGATTCTTAAGCTCTCGAGCTAAAACATCGTCGTCGTCTTACGGGTCATTTATGCGGATCATAACGGCGTCGGATCAGCCAGATTACTTGGTGGCCTTGGTGCTTTGATCATTTGGGCCACGATCTACCTCATCACAAATTTCACGATATAGAGGCGTTGCTTCGCCTTGCTTGATTTAAGTCGGCGCCCGGGTGACTACAGTTGTCTTTCTTTGTAGAATTTCATCTTGGATGTCTTTGTCGATGCAGCGACTCTAGCTTGCCCAAAGTCGGCCTACCGATGATGCATTGATAGCGAGGATTTGATGGGAAGTACAAGGAGCGTCGTCCGGACAAGTCACGTACATGGTACTTTCCCGGTGTCGTCACCAAATGTGACTAAAAGCTCGTCGTTCCCAGCGGGTGGGTGGTCGCTCGTTGAAGCTGTTAGAGAGTGGGCTCGGCACGAGGATTATCTGCGCCGATCGACTTTTAGCTTGTCAATCGGTTCAACAAACATGATATCGGCCGTGCAGCAGTCGACGAATTCTTTGCACCTCTGTGTTGGCCATAAGCGCTCTTATCACCAGCGAGGACATAAGCATTCGGTTTGCCATCGTGTGAGTCGTTATCCCCAAAGAGATGCATCTTCTTTTGAGAGCCCATCCCATTTTCTCTTGGTGGCTTTGTTGGATTCCTGCGATCAGCGGGTTCCCACCATGAATTACCATCGCAACATTACGGCCTTTAGATCGCCAGGTGTCACGATCTTGGTCGGTCTTTGTCTTAGGTGCTCTCTACATGGCTAGAGGACCACTTTCTCTGTCTTGATCGGGTTCTTTTGTTTTCTCTTGAGAGGCGACCTGTGCGCCTGCCCGTCTTCTTGGGAGAGCGATGAGTAGTGCTCTCGGCGAAATGCTCCGCCGAGGAAGGCGATGTCTGCTTGGCCGTCGGCGTTGGGCGAAGGGTTCTCCGTCTTCGCCTTGTGACGGCGGCGAATCGACCCTGCTTTCATACAGGAGAGATGGCGCGTCCGTCTGTCTCCGATCACGATTCTTGCTTTGGAGGATCATAAAGCGGCTGAGTGACATGCTCGGGCAATGGCTCTTCGATGCTGCCTCGATCGGCTTCGGGCGGTAAATCATTAGGAAGCGGGCGGCTCAATCGTTGAAGAAACGGGCCCCGGCCAGGGTTGTGCCACGAAGGCTCTGTCGTGGATGTCCTTGAGATTCGTGGATCATAGCGGCCACGCCCTCGAGAATGCATTCTTGAGGATGTTGCAGGAGGTTGAGTGCTGGATGAGGCCCTCGTGCGCAGGGCGGTCGCGTGGAGCCATGAATGAGGTAGGATAAGCGCTCGGGCCTCCCCTTTGTGGTCGCGATTGATCGTACCTTGACCGATGAAGTGTTGTTGTTGTTGTCTGTTGGTGGGCGGTCGTTGAATGAATGAGAGGGCCAGGTCTGGCTTCCGTGAGCACCTCGGGTGGTACACAAAAGAACACTCGACCGGTCTAGTGAGAGAGTCGCTCGAGGCGGATAACACAAGGTAAGAAGAACATACACGATGCCATGTATGAATGGCGTATATATCTTTGCGAGTTCGGCCGTTTTGCGAAGTTTTTATTGCGCGAGTGCGCTCTCAAGCGGCGTGTTTGGGCGGTCATGATGGGGTGGCACGCATGCCCAATTCTTTATTGGAAGTTCTCGTATTTCTTTGATACACCCGAGAACAAATGGTATAAGTTTTAATAGATAATGCTTATTTGTCAAAAAACTAATTTGTTTTTAAGCAAACCAACTCGAATCATTTCATTCATTAAAATAGAGGTGATACCTTTGAGAATAAACTCATGCAATTGGTGACTAGCAACATTTGAGCCACCTAGCTAAGGCTATGAGCTAGTGGCTTGTCTCTAATATACATGATGAGCCGTTTTGTAAAAGAGGAAAATGTTTACAACTAGAAATGATAGAACCAATTCGTTTGCTAACTTTGGACCACCGTTGATAGCATCGACTACTTGTTTGCAATCAAACTCAATATCAACATCATGGGCGCCAAGATGAGTCGACTAACATAATGCTTCTAATAGACTGCGTAGCTTCCATTTACGGTGGTCTCAAATACCCATCAAACCATAAAGATTTTGCTCAGAAACACCGCCATGATCTACGAGACATAAACCCGAACCACATACGGGGTGTTATTCGAACAAGCCCCATCTACATTACATTTCACGGCCCGACCAATTGGCTTACGCCGTTAGTCTTTGGTTCTCAAAATATCTTGTTCTTTCTTGATGTGTGATGCGCCGTTGATGCAAGTGATCTGCGTTCTTGCTTGTCAGTGATAAAGCAATGCTACTATAAAAGACTTTGCACCGTGGAAAGTTAGAGGGTGGGTTTCTCGATTGAGTTCCAAACCATATCATTTCTCATCCTCCAAATACACCAAATACCAATTGCAAAATTCGTTAAATTGTTGTTGTCAGTTTTCGACAACTCAAAATGAACTCTTTGCACCTTGACTTGTTCAAAACTTGGTAAAATATTGTGCCATAGACACCTACCTCCCGTAATATTTGTGCTTTGGACGGGAAAAAACAAGTGTCATTCATTTTCAAAAACATCATTGCACATGGGACTCTTTTGAGGAGCACTTGCACTCCTTTGTGTCGTAACCCAGTGCGTGTGGGTAAGCAACCTCTAGCAATACACCATAGTAAAATAATGATTTCATTTGGTACATTGAGTGACCATATGGCTCTCAATTCCTTCAACTCGAAGATGATGAGCTTGTCCACTAAATGCTCCATAGCATGATAGTAACCAAACTTTACTAAGTAGGTTCCATTTAGAGCCTAAGTCCCAAACCATTTCATCCATCTCTAGAAATCCCCTAGGCATCCTTAAAATGGAGTTGCATCGATGCTTGATTAAAGTGTCTTTGACAAGTCTTGTTTTCAAATCATTGGTGCTATGATCCACTAGTCTGACATAAAAAACAAATTTGAATATGGTTGCATGGCAAAAGTAATGTCACAGTTAGGTGACCATTAAGCCGAGGATCCTCCCCCAAATCACGAATATTCGAGCCATCACCTAGTTTCCATCTCAAACCTTCTTTGGCAATTGCACGTGAAGCGCGGATGCTCGCCAAACAAAACTTGGGTTGTGGTCGATATGACCCCAAAAAGTCCTATTATTGGGAATTATTTAGCTTTGAAAACCACGTGAAATAATAGCATGCGGATTGGAAAAAATCTTCCACTCTTGCTTCCCTAAGCTTAGCCAAATTGAAGATGTGAAAATGTCACAATCCCTACCTCCATAGTGTTTCCTCATGGCCAATTGTGTCACTGTTCTGGGTGTATCGGCAAATCGAAGCGCCAGCGGCAATTGGACTGCGGCCCGGCCGTCTCGATCGGCCCCGAACCGCATTTGCTTGGGCGCCAATTCTCATGGCGAAAATCTACGCTAACGGTCGGACCTCGCGGTATATATCGCCATTCGCATATGGCATCGGTGCACGTTCGCTAACCTTGTGCTATATGCCCGGCGACCTCTCACTAGATCGTCGAGTGTCTTTGCGAGTACCACCAGAGGTGCTTTCAGCGCGTGAAGCAGGGCCAGGTCCTTCCCGACTCTCTCAGCAGCCCGGCCCATTCAGCGAAGCAACAACAACACTTCATTGGTCAAGAGTACGATCAAGTGGCGACCACGATGGAGGCCGGCGCTATCTACCATTCATGGCTCCATGCGGCCAGGCCCCGAGGCGGGCCACCTGCCGACTCAATCCCTCGAGGCGAATCGTCGAACCGGGAGGCGTGGCGTCACCGATCCACGAATCTCGAGGACTTCCACAGCAAAGAACGCCCGGTGCACTGCGGTCGTGGGCCGGTCCTCAGCCAGATCCATCCGGCCGTTCTGGGAGATTTGCCGCCAGAAATTTCCGGTTGAGGCGGGCATTGGGAGAACCTCTGCAGGACCGTATTTACTCAGCCGTTTTGCAGATCTTGCAAAACAAGAAATCGAGTGATCGCGGGCCGAGATGCTGCTCATCTCGAGTATGAAAAGAGATTCGATTCGGGGCGCCACGCGTGCGAAAGGCGGAGAACCTTCAGCTCGCCCGCCCGGCCGTGGCGAAGACCACCGCTCCCTCCTCGAAGGAGCATTTCACGCCATAGAGAAACACTACTCGTCATTCTCGGCGAGAAGAAGCGGGGGCAGCATGGTCGCTAGGCGAGGAGCGCGTGAAGCGGCGGATTCGATGTCAGATGACTATGAAGATTCTAGCTACCGTCCGAGGCCGATCGCTAAGCCCACGGATACTCCTCTAATGAGTCGTCCAGGGGTCGCGTCGGTCGGCGGATCTTGGGATTCGTGGTGGAATTTGGGATTGCGAAATGGGAGAATTAGGGGCGTTTAGCATCGGCCTAGGAGAGCCAAAGCGGCCCGAGGCCGAGCCTCGGCTTCCACCAAGTGGCCGTGCGGAGGATTTATGGAATGTTCTGCGAGACAGCGAGGCATGCCTCATGATACAACCGCTTTGGGTCGAGCGGCATTCGAGAATGAACCACGGCGCGTTCTCGGGGAGATCGGGCGTTATAAGATTAAAGAGATCTCGCATGAAGCCGCTGATCTCAACAAGTTTGATGGCGAGAGATCGACAAGCATCTCGTTACTTCAATAATGCTTCTTTGCTATAGAGAATTGGGACCGACCATGAAATGCGAGGCTCTTTCCCGATCTCACGGGCGGTAGAGCATTGGAATGGTGGGAGTCTTTGCGACCAATTCCATCTCCTCTGGGATGACTGATCGAGAATCTTCTTGTCTCACTACACTGCCTTAGGTGCCAATGCCCGATCTGAGGAATACTTGGACTGCATGCGTTCAAGGTGAAATGAGGCGTTGAGGCGCGATGCTCGACCCGGTTCAATCACGAAGGCCAAGAGTCGGTTCGTGACTTGTCGAGATAAGGACAAGCTAAAATATATGAAGCGTGGTATTAAATGGGACCACCGGTTCGTAGAAAAATTCACTCTTAACCATTACCAAGATCTCGGCTACTTCTTAACGAGGCTAACGCGTCCACATGGCGTCTGAAGAAACCTTGGCGACAAGGAAAGCGTCGCGCGTACGACCTAAAGAAGAAAATGGCAAGCGGCGGCGGGCATGAAGGTCGCCCGCGACAATCGGTCGACTTTCCGAGATAAAGCGTTCGATCATCGCTTTCGGCTATTCGCGCCTCTGTGCATGGATCTATAGCGAGTGCCAAAACAATGAATTTGTGGGAAGTCAAGCGGCGATCCACTGCGTGCTCAAGAAGAGGCACGGCTGGCAGGCTAAAAGATCTTCTTAGATTACCCAAAGCAAGGGTCGTGATACTACTTGTGTGGCCACTCAAGATGATATTGAAGAGCTCATTGAAAGGAAAGTTGGGAAAGTATGTGAGCAGCGGAGAAGGCGACCGACCTCAAGAGAAGCGAAGAAGCCCGATCTGACGGAGGAAGGGCGCTCTGCTTGTTTCAAGCGTCCAAGAAAGGCCGGTGCTGAATTAGAAGCCCAGCATGATCCGGAGTGCATAGCGTTGCTATGGGTTAAATCCACGGTGGCAACCGCCAGGACCCGTAGAGAATCAAAGAAGCCACCAAAAAGAAGTGGGACGAGCTCACGGCGGTCGGTTCAACATCAGCGATCCATGGTCTCGAAACAGAACCCCGTCTCATTTGGCCGACGGCACTTACGATGGCGAGCCAAACAATTATAGTTCCGGATTGTGTCGGGCGATCATAGCGCCATCACGAAGTTCAAAAAGAATCGCAAATCGACCCAGGGGTAGCTGGTGACATCATGTTTGAAGGCAATTGACAAGATCAAGGTTGGCCAGGGCGAGATAATTCCAGCGTAGAACCGACACCCTTGATGGGCTTCAATGGAGCGATCACTTTACGGGTTGGGAAACGATCGAACTCATGGTCACATTTGGTGGCGACGGAAGAACAGCACCTTATGCAGGGGCCGGTCATACGCGGCGTTCCTCGTACTCCCCCTCAAATCATGCTATCGATTGCATCATTGGTAGGCCGAGCCACGGGCAAGCTAGAGCGCGTGGTATCAGCTGGTACACGAAGATGAAATTCTGTGAGGGCGACCCGGTGAATTACCACTGGCGTACACCTTGAGGCTGCAAGAGCGAAGCCACGATTTTAATATCGACAAATTTGTGATGAGGTGGACCTTGGCCCCAAATGTTCGAAGCAGGTGATGGCCATCAAGTCAATGCCAGCGATGCGGATGCTACGGTGCCACGTTTGAATGTAATGAACAATTTGAGTGTAATGAATAATGAGCCTATGAATGTAAATGATGAGTAGCTCTTTTTCCCCGGGTTTTACGAGGCGACGACCTTTAGAAACATGGTGTTCTTTACTTTCTCGCAAGAATGTATGACCCGGTCGCTCCGAGGCGCCATGCGGCAAAGGAGGCGTCGAAGATTATCAGCAGTGAGCATAAGCGGATCGTCGAGCGAGTCTAAGCAGAAGCGACCATCGAAATGGTCCCGATCGGCGCCATCGAAATGGCCCAAGGGTTGAAGGACCCACAAACAAAGTAGGCCCGGCGGTCTACAATCGAGAAGATCATCGAAATGATCCCAGCGGTTGCCATCGAAATGGCGAAAACCTTAGATGCGTCGAAAGCGATCTCGCGAGAAGCGATCGTCGAAATGATCCCAGCGGTTGCCATCGAAATGGCCCGACAACCTTAGATCGTCGAAGCGATCTAAACGGCGACCATCGAAATGGTCCCGGTCGAGCGCCATCAAAATGGCTAAGAGGGTTAGATCACCACGCATAAACTTGGCGTCGAAGCGAGCACAGTGGCATGCGCCAGCGTAGAACCTGGCTTGGTGGTCATCAGTACTCAAGTGGCGCCGTGAGAATGGCCCGTAAGCGCATAGGTCGTCGAAGCGATCTACATCGAGGTGCCATCGAAAATGGCCAAGGGTTAAGTGATAACCCATCACGGTAGGCGTCGAAGCGACCTATTTCAAATGCCATTGATAGGGTACGATTGAGAGTCGTAGGCGGCGATCGAGCCGTTGGGACATTAAAACTTATCAAAAGAATGGATGCTTTGAAATAGTGCTGACGGCCCAAACGGTCTTAACACTCGAACTCGGAGAAAAATAAACATACAAAGCGCGTAAAGAAAGCGACCATAAGCAGCGTTTGTCAAATGCTCACAAGCGACGTAGAAGCGTCCACAAGTTCAAAATGAATAAAGCGAACAAATGCGAAAGCTACGAGACATAGCAATATAAATGTGAGCAGGCGTAATTAGAAACAGCGAAATTGTCATTACAAAGCGAGGGCGCTTGATGCGATGCGGCGTCCACAAATCAGCAAAAGCGCCGCGAGAGCGGAAGAAATTGTGCGAAAGGCAAGTTAAGCCAGTTACAAAATTTACCACCAGCTCGCGAGCGGGCTTTAAAGAGAATGGTGGCGGCGAATGGCGTTGCCTTGCTCGTCCGACCTGCCCGAGGCAACATGATCTTGTTGTTATAAGGCATAGTCGCGTGAAGCGATCATCTTGTCATCAAAATTGATGCCGCGGTCGGTGTTGATACCACTTTGCCGAGAGCATTGAAAAAGCCTTTCGGTGCGACCTCTGGCCGGCACAGGCCACCTTTAGGATCGTTCCCTCGGCTCGGCTGTATCGGCGCTTGACGAAACCCTCTCTCTTGGCGTTGCATCAAAATCGGCCTTCAAAGTAGCGACACGACGTGCAAGCTCCTTGTTCCTCTTTGCCGAGCTGGCGGTCATCCCTCCTCGTTTGAGGGCCTCCTTCGCCATTGGGCGAGCTTGTCATATTCCGTGCTAATTTCTCGGTTCCAAAAAGCCTTGCCTTTTCTGCAAAAGTGGCAATTCGGCGGGTTGTTGGCGGTGATCAAAACAAGATAAGAAATTCTAAAGACTAAGAAAATAAAATTACCATCAGTTCGGCCTGACTCGGCCGCTGACTTTCTCGACCCCGTGCGAGAAGCGCGAGCGCCGTGCAGGTTTCGCCGATGCTTGCCCGGATCGGCGCTTAGCTTTGAGGTGAATAATGGGAATCTCCTCCGTTGCGGTAGGGACGGCATCCACGCAGCCGCTTGGGTGGCGGTCGGAGCTGGGAGAGGCGGCGGGCGCTGCAGCCGAGCTGCCTTCCGCCAGCTCCCAGGGGTGTGGGGGCACTTTGGAGGAAGGTCGGGAAGTTATCCCCGTGAAAGCGTCGACTCTTTTAGCCTCCTTGAACCGGGGGCCGAGGCGCGAGGTCGATTTTGCGCGGCCATTCTTTCTGCGAAATAACGGTGTGAGTTAGAATAAAGGTGATTAATGAGGTAAATGGCATAAAAATATAAAGAAAAAGTTCCAAAAGCGGAACCAATCTCGGCCTCCAGGTCGCACGCCGTGCAAGACAAAAGTGCGAAGCAGGTATATGCGCCACCCAGGATCTGAGCGCATCATATAATAGCGACTTTATCATCTCCGAAGTCTCGGTCGGCCTCACCCCCCGAGTCCTTCCTTTGTATAGATGTAGTGGCAGAGCGCTGCAATGAGCCTCATTCACATAATTGGGAAATAAGGGGACCCTGGCATCCGTCGGTTGAACTTCGAAGCGGCCTTGCGACCTCTTCGATCAGACGATCCAAAGAAATGCTTGGCTTTCCGAGGCGCTCCAGCGACTCTGGAATGCTTTGAAAAATCGGTGGTGGGTCTTACGCATCTTGAAGGGACTTGCTCCCTCTTCTCCTTGTTGGCCTTTTCTGAAAAGGCGGCTCGGCTCGAAGATAGCAAAGAATAGCATCGCCGACGGCCGACCCGGCTTAGTCGACAGCGAAAGTCTTTCGCGCCCGTGCGTTTGGATGAAGCTGTGAAGGCGACCCGATATAGCGCGGGGCGTCGGCGTTGGAGGTCGGTAAAAGGAGGCGTAATCTTCATCTTCTCGAAAACCGCGAGCGATACATCGTGAACTTGAAGTTGGCGCGGAATAAAGTCGGCGATATCTTACGCCATACTCCCTTCATGCCTCGCATCCTCAGGCCGGTGAGTCTGCAAGAACTCTCCGTAGATCAGGCGAGCATCGTGGCCCATTGTAAGTCACTCTGTTGGAGGCGAAGAGTCTCGACACACGAGACATATCCGAGACAACTGCCGAGCTACGCCGGCGGACTTAGCCCGACCACCGTTCGACCACTCAAGCCGGCATTCGGACCGAGAAATATCGACCTCGGGCTGGATGCCTCTTCTCCACTGGACTTCGCCGTCTCGGCCGCCCTCGGCCTCCACCATCTCTGCGTCCTGGCCCCGGGGCGGCACTCTGCCTTCGTCATCATCAGTGATAATCCACGTCGGCCTCCTCTTCCTCCTCCACTCCTTCGGGATACAAAATCCTCGGGCGGTGGAAGATTCTTTCGGCCTTCGAAAGCCCGAGAATGGGCGGACACTGAGACCCGATACTCTTAGGCTGGCGATCAAGCCAGGAAGAAGCGAGAGCTTCGAGCCGTCTTTCGAGGCGCGCTGAAGAAGTGGGATCTTTGTCGCGAAAACTGACTTAGACTACGCCGGCCTCGACATGTGATTAGTGAGAAAGGCCAGAGCGGTTCAGGAATCTGGCTTGATTAACCGTCCAGTGGCATACACAAACACACAACGATAAAGGGATCGAGTCGGTCGATCGAACCTGAAAGCTTTCGTGAGAGGGGCGGTAGCCGTCCCTTTCGACGACACCACTATCACGAGGCGTGGAAAAGCACGAAGTGCTTTTCAAAGAAAAAACTCGAGCTTAAAAAGATAAAGGGAGAGATCGATTCCTTACCTTAAGCGGATGTAGTGGATACCGTTAAGCTGGTAAACGAGAATCAACCGGATGCAAGTCGGCGGCCGGATATGGGTCGATGGATTGCGGAAAACCGATTCTTGGAAGTGTGAGAAATGAACTCGAGGAAGGACTGGCCTATGATGCGGATCTACTGGCCTTGAAGGACCGGAATACGAAGAGTCCTGGCAACCCGTCTTCTCACCAATGGTTGTCTCAGAACCCGGCTTCGGAAACACCAAGCGTCATGTCTCAAATGCTATCATTAAATACCAGCATCCTGTATACGGCCCGATGGTTGGTGGTCGTCGACCACCTTCTGAGAGAAAAGCGAGCGACGCGTCAGTTACGTCGAAGCAACTTCACTCCACGGGGGCATCGATTCCAAGCCTCAACCGGCTCTTAGCGACCTAGGCGGGGGCAAGTTGTTCTGGGTGTATCGACCAAATACGAACTGCCAGCAGCCAGGTGGACTGCGGCCCGACCCACGTCTCGATCG